>PVJH01018796.1:6091-43690 GCA_004026705.1 Nesogale talazaci
CAAGCCGTCCCCTGTTCCCCTGCTCTCTCTCTCCCATCCACCCTCAATACTTTATAATTATTATTCTGTCATATAATTATTTTCCTGCCCAACACCTCCCTCAGCCCACTCTCCATCTCTTCTTTTCTTTATATTATCTTTTCTTCAACCAAGCTAACGCATGACTATAAAGATCCCTTCCTGTTCCACGAGGCTTCAAAGAATGTCTCTTTCGAGTGTAGACTTTTTCTTTTTTTTAGGGGGGGTGGGCATCACTGCCCTCTGGTGGTCGTGGGAGCTACCCAGCCTTGCTCTTGGAGAGCCACTGCTGGATTTGAACTGCCAAACCCGTGGGCTGCAGTCCCACACTCAACCACTAAGCCACCAAGGCTAAGCCCAAGACTTTTTCTTGATGTTTTATAACGGTCATACGCAATATTTATCTCTTTGTGATTGACTGATTTCACTCAGCTTGTGCTCCAAGTGCATTCATGTTGTAGGCGGGCGTTTCACAGATTTGTTGTTATTCTTTTAAATTGTGTAGTGCATTATGCATATGGACTGTAGTTTGTTTATCCGCTTTCCACTGATGGGCATTTAGTTTGTTTCCATATTTTTGCTGTTGTGAATAGTGTGGTGAATGTAAATGTGCATATACCTATTTGTGGTGTAGCTCCTTTTTCTCAAAGATATAAACCAATTAGTGGGAATGCTGGATCATTTCGCATTTCTATTTCCAACTTATCAGAAAGTGTGATACCATTTTCAACTGTGGTTGTACCATTTCACAGACCCATTAGCAATGTATTACCATTCCAGTCCCCATTCCAACCAGTATTTGTTGTTTCTGGTTTGTTTTTGGTTTTTTAGATCATTTTATTGGAGACCCTTATCACAATCCATACATATATCTATTGTGCCACACACTTTTGTACATATGTTGCCATCATTATTTCCAAACTTTTTTTTGGTGGGGGGCATCACTGCTCTCTGGTGGTGGGAGTAGGAGGCCCAGCCCCCCTGCTGGAATTGAACCTCCATCCCAGTGGGCCGCAGTCCCGCGCACAACCACGACGCACCCGGGGCTCAGCCCTCCAAACCATTTTCATTCTACTTGAGCCCTTGGTATCACCTCCTCGATTTCCAGTTTGGGATTTTTTTTTTTAACTTTGCTATTAATGTTATACATTTTGACCTGGAGTTAGAAAACCAAAAAGAAAGACTGCATGTAACATATCTCAAACTGAAAGAACTAAAGAAAGGATTCAAGCTTTAAGCTGCAATATTAAAATATTCAAGAGAGGGCTGAGCCCCGGTGGCGTAGTGGTTGTGCGCGGGACTGTAGCCCACTGGGATGGAGGTTCAATTCCAGCTCCACGGAGCAAAGGCTGGGCCTCCTACTCCCACCACCTGAGGGCAGAGATGCTCCCCCCCCAAAAAAAATATCCAAGAGAAAAATACTAAATAATTTAGGAAGCATTCACAGACGATGGAATACACAGAGTCACCTTACCAAAAAAGTACGAATCAACATTATTCTATTTCAACAGGTAGCATATTATTAAGAACCAATGTTATTAATGGGGAAAAAAAAATCCAAGCTGTGATAAGAGTTGTATGAGCCCCCAGTAAAAAGGATGTAAAAAATATGTTTTCATCATACTTATCCACTCTGTATACAGAGCAAAATAATCAGAGAAACTGGACTATATGAAGAATGGGGTATCAGGATCAAAAGAAGGCTTACTAACAGTCTGCAAGATGCAGATGACACAACTTGCTTATGGAAAGTGAAGAGGACTTAAAGTATCACAATAAACAGAAAAGATGGAAGCTGTCCAGGATTTTATCTTCCTTGGATCCACAACCAATGCTCATGAAAGCACCAGTCAAGAAATCAGACTGGGCTGAGCCCCGGTGGCGTAGTGGTTGTGCGCGGGACTGCGGCCCACTGGGACGGAGGTTCAATTCCAGCGGTGGGGCTGGGCCTCCTACTCCCACCACTGGAGAGCAGTGATGCCCACAAAAAAAAAAAAAAAAAAAGAAATCAGACTACACATAACAATGGATAAATTTGCTGCACAAAACTTCTTTAAATTATCGAGTAGCAAAGATATCAATCCGAGGATTAAGGTGTTCCTGACATAAGTCATAGTATTTTCTTGTTCTCTTAAAAATTTATTATTAATTGAGAGTTAATACATATAGCATATATTTCCATAGTTCGATTGTGTCAAGCTGTATTATATAATTGATACTGTAAGCAGTTTCTGTGTTAGTCCGGGTAGACTAGAGAAAAAAATTCATAGACACGCATATGGATAGAAGGGTAAGGTTTATACACAAGAGGAATGGGACATTGAGAAAGCATCCCAGCCCAGTCCAGTTCAAAATCGTAAGTCCAATATTAGCCCATATGCCTGACATCAGTCTATAAAGTCTCCTTCCGACTCACGAAGTCACAGGTCAGTGGGTGCAGAGTTCCAGCACCGACAGGGGTCTCCCATGGCTCCTCGCTTTCAGGGTCAGGGTCCATCAACAGCATCCAGTGGTGGCAGAAGCAACTCAGCTCTGGCAGGGGTTTCCCCGTGGCTTCTCCAGCTTCAGAGATCTGGTTCCATCAGGGTAAGGCCATGTGGCCTCTCCTCCATCTCCTCCAGCTCCTTGGACACTGCCATCATGTCTTGTCCGTAGTTTGTCATCCAGGAGACTGACTCCCAACAACTGGGGAGATGGTTTCTCATATCCACCAGGGAAATACTACAAGATTTCCCAGAATTCTCAGGAGAAAGTCAGATCCAGACAGAGGCCTCATTGGCTACTCAATGGCTATCTCCAGATTAACAGGCCAGACACCACTCCTACATCTCAATCATGAAATTTGACATCTCGAATACATGACGCCACAGTTTCCAAACATTCTTTGTCTTTTTTCCTGAATTCCTTAACATTATCTCCCTTTACACTCCTACTACCATCACTATGACCCCACCCCCAACGAAACCCTATAAGTTCATCAATCCTGAGTTTCATATACCGAAAAACAGAAACACAGAAAATATAACACAATATATCAGAAAAATATAACACAACTTAAAGAGGGTGACCCCTCCCCTTCCACTCCCCACCCCCCGCATAACACTCCTGAGGTAAACCCTAATATGAACAAACAAAGAGTAGAATAAAGCAAAACAAAATTACAGAAAACGTTGAAAACCAGACCAGGTCCAGTGTGCATCAGAGTAGGGATCGACTATCAAAGTTTTAACTGTTCATCCCTTTGATCTTCTTTTCTCATCTCTCCAACGCACTCTGTTTAGTAAACACTTTCCTCCCATCCCTCAATAATGGACAGAAGGAGGTAACTGGAGGCTTATTTCCTATGCGGTTTCCACAAGTATGTGTTGGCCTCCCACTGTCATCCACACCCTTCTGCAAACTGGATTTTCACAATTTAGACTCTGATATTAATTCTTACTTTGACTTCAGATGATGTAATTTACAATCCTTCAGTGACTGATGAGGGTGTGCTTCTTGCATGTGGACTTCCATGTTGACATCTTTCTTAGATGACTGTTTGTTTGGAGATAAGCCTTTAAGACCCAGATGCTATTTTATCTGATAGTCAGACACCATATAATTTCTTCACCACATTTTGCTATAGCACCCATAGCTTCTGCGTTTTCTCTCTGAGGGTCATGATGTAAGAACTAATCGTTCTTAAGCTGGAGCTAGGATTTATTGTGAGCCCTAAACCCATTTCTGGATCATGTTTTTGTTTTGTCTGTTTCTGCCTTTGGCTGACTTTCCAAACTTCCTTGTTAATTTATGATAGAGTCTTATGGTTCTCCCTGGGGCATAATGATCTTCTATTAATATGTCTTTAATTAGCCCCTGGTACTAATTTTTTAAAGCCCTGTTGAGAGAGGGATGTTGGGTCAATATAGTCTGACTCCATATCATAGTACCTGAATCATTCACTTGTACATAATCAACACTTTCATGGCAGGTTGCTATTTATACATATAGTGGGGGTTAATTGTCAGGGAAATTTACAATAATAATTGCTGAAAATGTCCACCACAGGTTTTCTGGAATAATACATATCTCAATCCAGCATATAGGGCATTGATGTAGCAAGATCATGTCTTTCTGCCTACCAACAGTTGACCAATCTAGGTACGCTGTGTTCCCCTTTCTCAGACACCAGGTATTTTTCAATTTAAGTCCACAGGTTACAAGTGTGTCTGAGGTACAGTCCAGTTCATCCTGTGGAGTTTCCACTTGTTTTTTTTTTAAGGTATCACTGCCCTCTGGTGGTGGGAGTAGGAGGCCCAGCCTTTGCTCCTGTGAGCTGGAACTGAACCTCCATCCCAGTGGGCCGCAGTCCCACGCACAACCACTATGCCACCGGGGCTCAGCCCTGAGTTTCCACTTCTAACCTCAGGTATGCAGCCTCTGGAGTAAGCTATGTGCCTCCACGAGCCAGAATTCAGTGTTCCAGCATACCACGGTACCCAGCCCAAGTCCCGAGGATGACGTCATAGAATTTTCAGTCAACTCAGATATACGCAAAGGCTGCACAGGGACTGAGGAAAACCGAAGAGGGATCAGTGCATTGGAATGACAGTGCTGGTGAAGGATATCGAAAATACCGCAGACTGTCAAAAGAAGAAACAAATCTGTCTTGGAAGAAGTTCAACCAGAATGCTGGATGGCAAGACTTTGTCTCAGGTTCTTTGAAGATGTTATTGGAAGAGACTAGTCTCTGGGAAGGTCATCGTGCTTGCTAAAGGGGCAGGGGAGCTGAAAAGAAGACCCTCATTTAGCTGGATTGACACAGAGGTTGCAACAATGGGTCAACCCTAACAACAATTGTGAGGCGGGGCCAGGGCCGTGCAGGGTTTCATTCTGTTGTACGAGGTCACCATGTGTCTGAACCAATTCAATGGCCCCTAAAAACAATGGCTTTTGACATTGACAGCTCTTTTTTTTTCTCTCTTCACTGACCCATTCTCTATTTCTTTTGTACCCTATTGATTAATATAACATTTAGTAAGGGTTTGGGCAACATTAGTTGATTGGTTGAATGAATGAATGAAGTGGTCACATGCTGACTTTTAAAAATTCTTATTATGGGAACAACACAGGATAATATTAGCTACTGTACGTACTGAAAAGCATGAGAATTCAGGCATTGCAGTTTTATAAAAATGTCTTCTGAACATTTAAGTGGTCCAGTCTTTGAGTGATTCCAAACTTCCTCATCTAATTCCGAGTGAAGCCTTCTGAGAGTCCCCGCTGGATTCGAACTGCCAAGCCCGCGGGCCGCAGTCCCACACCAACCACTTACGCCACCGGGGCTCAGCCCTAGATCAGTCTTTGAAGATGCCTCCAGCTAAGTTCAAACTGCTAGCCTTTGGACTAGTCGTTGTGAACTTAAGCGTTGGTGACATTCGGGGACTGCAGCCAGTCTGCACTGGAGAAGTGGACCCATTCTTTCTTGGGCTTAAACCTGAAGCAACTCTCTTTAATTCATAGAATGATCCTAGCCCACCATTTTACTAAGCACAGATTTTCCGGCTCTGCCATCTTCTCTGCAAGATAAAATGGAGTCGTGCCAGTCTACAGGTTCAAGAGGGGCATGGTCTTCACAGAGGAAACTTACAGATGAGAGAAAAAACTTACAGATAAATGCAGTGAAGGCATGGAGGAGCTCCAAGATCTAGAATGTATTCGAGGCAGGTTTAAAGACTCTCCGTGACGTAGCCTGAAATTTGTGACAAATTTACACAAAGGAACAGTTTTACAATTACTTGAGGGGATACAAAGAAGCATTAATACGTCAGCCGACCTGTTCACAGACAGGAGGGGAAGACAAGGCTGAGAACATGAAGTAACTGATAGGTTTGCAGACTGCTGCTTCTGCAGCCTTGCCAGGGAACATGAGGGAGAGTGTCCGTTTTATCTCAGGCAGAGATAAAACTGCCGCTCCATCGGCACCCAACGGTTAGTCATCGGCATGTTCCCAAGGTCCTTGAACAATGGAAGGTGGTGATCCCGTCCATCTGCCTAAGGAGCCAACAGCTCGCTCCCCGCAACCCCACCCCACTTCTCCAACTCTGCCTTGGAGTGCTTCGGCTTAGTCAACAATAAGCAAAGACTCAAGTAGAAAGACAATGTTTTGAAAAGGATGACGGCCACCGATGCACAAATGGGCTTGACAATGGATGAGTGAATTGTTGTAAGCTCTGTAAGAGCCCCCGATGAAATGATTACAAATCGACAAGGAAAATGGAATGCCCAAAGACCTTAGCGTTTCTTGGTGAAAACTTTAAGTGAGTCAAAGAGAACCTGAGAATAAAAGCAACAACAGCAGCAAAAGACACTCAACTTCATAGTCAAACAAATTAAAATGCAATTTCAGTTTCTTAGATTAGCAAAGATTAGCTACCCAGCTTCTCAGGACTGTAGAAGACAAAGAAACACTTAAAATATACTTGTCGGGCTGAGCCCCGGTGGCGTCGTGGTTGTGCGGGGGACTGCGGCCCACTGGGACGGAGGTTCAATTCCAGCAGTGGGGCTGGGCCTCCTCCTCCCATCACCGGAGAGCAGTGATGCCCCCTCCCTCAAAAAAATATATATATATATTTGTCATGATCCCTTCATAATTTATAAATTATCAAGAGTTCGTGAGGGAGGGGGGCAAGGAGCGAGGGGAAGAAGTGAGGAGCTGATATCAAGGGCTCAAGTAGAAAGCAAATGTCTTGCAGCCCACTGGCTTGGCAGTTCAAATCCAGCAGCAGCTCTTCAGGAGCATGGCTGGGCCTCCCTCTCCCACCAGAGGGCAGTGATGGCCCCCCCAAAAGAAAGCAAATGTCTTGAGAATGATGATGGCAACAAAAGTACAAATGTGCTTGACACAGTGGATTGTGATGAACCCCCAATAGTAATAAATACAAAATAAAAAAAATTTTTTTAAAGGAAAAAAAAAATCTTGGACTAGTGCACCTCAAGCAGCTTAACCTTCTTTATTGTGAATAAAGTAAAAATCATCATTTTTGTATTCAACAACTATATATATATGTCATATATTTAGTAGTAGCTATTTAAACTTAATGCCTTTACCTGTGGACTAAGATTTCAGCTTCAGGCTTTTCCTTCTCATAGATAGACTTGCACACGTGCAGAAAAAAAACCATGTAAACGTATGTTGCAATGACTTTGTTTGCAATTGAGAAAAGATGGAAAATGCTCACACAAAGGCTCATCAAAGGGGCTGGCTAACCAAATTATGGCTCAGCACATAGTGTACTGCAGCCCAGCTGTTACAGATAGCTAGATAGAACTGCATGAGCTAATATGGTACTTGCCCAAGACATATTGTAAAATGAAAAATCAATTTTCTAGACAGATTAGTTATTAGTTATCAATATTGTCAATATATGCATGGAAAATATAATTTGCTTATATGTTAATATGTGAATGGAAAAATATGAATGAACCTATGTGACAGATAAACCTGTTGTGCCAACATGGCCAAAGATGATAGGTAGGTCAGTTGTGACAACATGGCCAGTGAACACACGAGATCAATTGAAGAGGGGAGATAGAAATGGCTTGGTGAGCCCCGCCCTTGCCCTCTTGCTCTTGGATCTTCGGACCAGCCAGCTGCCTTGTTCATCCTGAGCCTCGATCTCCAAGCGACACTACCGTGAGACACCTGATCAGTGGACTGTGTTGCTGTGAGTTGAGGTTCCTTGCTAACCTAGAGAATGGCTGAGGATAGAAAGCACACTTCCAGACCCGGTTTCTACCAGCCCGGTCCAAGACAAGTTTCCTGCCAGTGCAGACGGTGACTGGGGTAGTATTCCTCATCCCAGAAGGGGTTGACTGGCTTAGACATTTGCTCGGGGCAGTGTGAATGGTTCCAGACGGTTTCTGTTAACCCAGGGGGCAGCTGTGCGGGGTGGGATGGGGAGGGGTCTGCTCAGTGGGTCACTCTCACATATTCTGTTGGCTGGAGGAGAGGAAGAGCACGTGGCTCCAGGTTCCCAGGGGTGACTCCCTAGCCTCAGGTGAAGCGGGAGCTACATAGCGATTGGCCCCCGCTGCCAAGGGTGAGGGCTGGTCAAACTTCAGCCACCAGGAGGAGGGGAGGAATAAGAGGAAGACTGGGCCTTCTTGTTCTCCAACTCTTAGTGTGGAGGCAGCCACACTCGTGGGCAAGCAGAGCCCAGGGTTACAGGCTTATCAGATCACCGCCACAATGGGGACACAGCGTGCCACGATTCCGAATGGCCACACCTTCCGTGAAGCCAATGGACAACCCTTGCTCACTGTTTTTGTTAATTCCCCCTCCCCCCGATTTTCAAATATTGTTTATTATAGAAATTTCCAACATTGCAAGTATATAGGACAATGAATATATCTCCACAGGAAAAGAGGGACCAGGCTACTTTCAACCACCACCTTGACTGCCACAAATTCCTTCTAAGACCAACTGCCTCACTCTCTAGACCAGCAGGAACTCCACCAAAGATGAGGGAACCTACTTCCAGCCACCCTCTAGGTTGGCAGGAACTCTGTCTTCTACTGGGCAATCCACCTCTCGTTGTCAACCTCTTGATGGCACCAAGAACTATATATAAAACCGGTGGCTCAACACCTATGGCCTCCTCGACTGCCTGGAGACCACCCTAGTGCTATGACCCCACCTATCCCACACTTTCTCTTCTGTTCTTTCCCTCCTCCTCCCACTTTCTATTTCCATATTTAAAAAAAAAATTTTTTTGTGGGGGGGCATGACTACCTCTGGTGGTCGTGGGAGCTACCCCATGCTGCTCCTGAGAAGCCACTGCTGGATTTGAACCGCCAAGCCCGCGGACCGCAGACCCACCCTCAACCACTTACACCACCGGGGCTCAGCCCAAACGGACTTTTTTTTTTTTGAAAGTCATATTGTTTATTTACTTATTTTTGGTGGGCAGGGCATCACTGCCTTGGTGGGAGTAGGAGGCCCAGCCTTGCTCCTGGAGAGCTGCTGCTGGATGTGAACCGGCAACCCAGTGGGCTGCAGGCCCGCACACAACCACTATGCCACCGGGGCTCAGCCCTATTTCCATATTTTATACTTCTTGTTTCCTTTTATCTTGCTCTATCTTTTCCTCTTTTCCTTCTGTTTCTTGTATTCTTTTAAAAGTTTTGCTATTTTCATTCCCTTTTTCTCTCTCCCTCCCTAGGTCACCCTCCTTCTTAATTTCCATCTTCTTCTTTTTTTCTTAATTTCCTTCTTATTACTTGATTTTTGTTGTTCTTTTTTTTTTTTTTTTTTGGTGGGCATCACTGCCTCTGGTGGTCGTGGGCGCTACCCAGCCGCCGCTGGATTTGAATCGCCAAGCCTGCGGGCTGCAGTTCCGCACTCAACCACTTACGCCACCGGGGCTCAGCCCTTTGTTGTTCTTTTATGCCCCTCTTTTTCTCACACCTGGCAGGGGACAAGGTCTTTGCCCACAATGCCCAGCCCCAACTGCACCTGTTGCAGTGTGACCACCGTGTGAGGACCACAGATTACTCCTGAACCGTCTGATCAGTGACAGGTGGCCAACCCACCCTCAATATTACTACATAAAAAATTCACAGAAAGCTGCACATAAAAGGCCTCCTCCTGAAACACATCCTCCAAGAGACAGGTGGTAAACGCTGAAATGATACTAAAAAGAACAGCACACTTGCCCTGCTCACTCAGATATACAGAGCCCAAACTCTCTCCCACACATGAAATTCTGACTCATAAAGACTGGAGGAAATTACGCAAAATGCAGTAAGCCAAGAGCAAAGGACACATACAACATGAGTCTGCTGAAGGAAGCTTAAAAAAAAATGCAAACGGGGCATAGAGAAAAAGCTACTGTATACAGAAATTCCTGGGGAGAGGTCCAGATAGTATGGCAGGGGCCAGACCAAATCCAGGTAACCTACATATGGTAACCAAATGAGGGGGGGTGGGAAGAGGGCACTGTGTAGAGGAGGAATGGGGTACTAACCCACCCAAGGGGAGCGTATTGTTTATATCTCCACAGGGAAAGAGGAGCCAAACTTAAACTCAGTGTTCCAGGATATGAATGCAGTGGGACAGTGTGGAGCAGGGAGTCAGTGGAGGGGTCTGAGGGTCTGTGTTAGTCCGGGTAGACTAGAGGAACGAATTCAAGGACACACATATGGATATAAGGAATGGGTTCATATTCAAGAGGAACAGGACATTGAGAAAACATCCAAGCCTAGTCCAGCTCAAAGTCACAAGTCCGATATTAACCCATATGCCCAAAATCAGTCCATAAAGTCTCCTTCTGACTCACGAAGTCACAGGTCAGTGGGTGCAGAGTCCCGGCACCGACAGGGGTCTCCCCACTCAGGGTCCATCAACAGCATCCCGTGGTGCAGAAGCAACTCATCACTGGCAGAGGCCTCCATGGGGCTGCCCCAGCCTCAGAGGTCTGTCTTCATCAGGGCAAAGCCGTGTGGTCTCTTCACCGGCTACTCCAGCCTCCCAGCCGCCGCCATTCTGTGTTGCCTGTGGTTAATCATCTCTGAAACGAACTTCCAACAACTGGGGAAGATAGCTTCTCATCTTCACGAGGGAAATATCGTGAGATTTCCCAGCAGTCTCAGGAGAAAGTCATGCCCACACAGAGGCCTCATCGGCTACTCAATGGCTATCTCCAGATTAACAGGCCAGACTCCACCCCTACATTTCAATCATAAAATTAACATAAGCACATGGCTGCCACAGAGTCCAACCCCAACCCCAACTACGTGGAAAGCAGCCTCTCCCCTGAGAGGAGATTGCTTTGGAGGACAGCACTGAAGCTCCAGCTCCGGGGGGGGAGGAGGGGGAAGAGAGGCATGCCTGACCAGAGCACATGAGAACAAAGGGAGGGGGAGGAAGAGAGAGTGGAGTGTATCCTGGCCCACTAAGCCTGAGGTCAACATCCCCACTCAGAACAGCCAATGCACAGAGAGGACCGTGAGGTGAAAAGGTGACCATTTCTGTCTTTCAGTGTATGGGTTTTATTTTGTTCTATCATTTCTTGGATTATTTTTCTCCCTTCTTTTGTGGCTTGGCTAACTCACTAAAGTAGAAGTACAGATAATCACACACACACACACACACACACACGCACACGCACACGCACACACACCAACTTCCTCTTGGCAAGAAGTCACCAGCTGAAACTCTCAGGTCTTTGTGGCTCCACTCCTACTGTTTGCATCCTGGCCTAGATCTTGATACATTTACACTGATGACTGAGAAAGAGAAAGTAGCTGGTGGTTTTGGCTTGGGTGCCTTGAGTATTGATACCTGTAAAGTTTATTTATTTTTATACATTTGTGCTACTCTTATCGCCATTTCTTTGTTGTATTCTTATTATTCCTTTATCATATGACACTTGATAGAGTCAACTATCCTCTCACGACCCAGCCAAACTTTCACCTCCCAACTTTTACATCACTTTGCCTCGGAGAGAACAATCTCCGTTCACGTGAAGAAACGAGAAAGAACGGCCCAAACAAGTCACGACTGTTCCAGGTCAGAAAACCTTCCTGAGGAAGAAAAGGATCAGAACTATTGGAAAAGGAATTCAGAAGAGTACTTCCCACGTACTTTGAATAGATGGAGAAAAGGATGGAGGGGGGACAAAGAAAGAAAAAGATAGAAGGACTCAGGAAAACAGTACAAAAGCAATCTGGCAATGGGTTAGGTGCCTTCAAGTTGGTCCCAGGCCACGGTGACCCTCTCTGTACAACAGGACGAAGCACTGCCCCATTCTGCACCATCCTCACCATCATTCCTCTGCTTGAGGCCACTGGTTGCCGCCACTGTATTGACCTATTTTATTTAGGGTTTTCCTTTTTTTTGCTGCTCTTCTGCTTTACCAGGCATGATGTCCGCCCCAGAGATTGGACGTAAGACGAAGTCTTGCCATCTGTGTGAGTCCGGGTAGACTAGAGAAACAAGTTCATAAACATGCATATGGATTTAAGGGAAAGGTTTATGTACAAGAGGGATGGAACATGGAGAAAGCATCCTAACCCAGCCCAGTCCAAGTCCATAAGTCTGATATTAGCTCATATGTCTGATACCAGTCTATAAAGTCTTCTTCAGACTCATGAAGCACGTGTGATGGCACCAAGACAATCACAGGCCAGTGGGTGCAGAGTCTTGTGTATCAAGCAGCAGAGGAAGCTCCCTGGCGCCGGCAGGGGTTCCCTCATGGCTCCTCGTTTCCAGGGCTCAGGGTCCATCAGCAGTGTCCATTGACGGGAGAAGTATCCCAGCACTGACAGGGATCTCTCTATGGCTTTTCGGAGTTCAGAGGTCTGGTTCCGTCAGGGTAAGCCCATGTGACTTCTCTTCTGGCTCCTCCAGTTCCTAGGACTCAGGGTCATATCATCATACTGCCATATGTCTTGTCAGTAAAGCATCTCCCAGGGACTGAGTCAAGTCTCTCACCTCCATGGGGGAAATACCTCAAGATTTCCCAGAATTCTCAGAGAAAGCCATGCCCACGCAGAGGTCTCATTGGCTGTCTCCAGATTGACAAGCTAGGCTGCTACACTTCCAATCATCAAATTGACACCAAAATACATGACCATGCTTGCCTCATATGCATGTGAAAGTTAGACATTGAATTAAGAGGACTGAAGAAGAATTGGCATGTTTTAATTATGACGCTGGTAAAAAATATTGGAAGTACATGGATTGCCAAAAGAACAAACAAATCTGTCTTGGAAGAAGTACAGTCAGAATGAATTTGACAATATAAATGAAAAGTTAGGGAACATAAAACTTAGAGAAATACAAACACTCCAAACAGAAGTCCTGAAGATTAAATTAAGATATTAAAGTTAGCAACACTTTGAAAGAGAAAATTATACCAAGGGCTCAAGCCCTTGAAGAAAATGTTTGGGAAATGAAGATGGCAACATGTGTACAAATGGGCTTAATATAATTGAATGATGGATTGTTATAAGATTTGTAAGAGCCCCCAGTAAAACGATTGATTAAAAGAAAGAAAGAAAATGAGTAGAACTGAAGTAATGGAAGGTCAAAATAGTAAACTTCATGACAAATTTCTCAATACCACTGGATAAAAAGAAATAAAGAGAAAGAAAAAACATCCAGAGACAGGCTTAAAATTATGTGGCACACTATAAAGAGAAATAGTTTACACCTTACTGACATTCCCAAACAGGTAGTAACAAAAAAATCCAGGGACAAATTAGTACAAGAACTCTTAGTCTGGGCTGAGCCCTGGTGGCGTAAGTGGTTGAGGGCGGGACTGTGACCCGCGGGCTTGGAGGTTCATATTCAGCGGTGGCTCTCAGGAGCAGCACTAGGTAGCACCCACGACCACCAGAGGCAGTGATGCCCCCCCTAAAAAGAACAACAACAACAAAAGAACTCTTAGTCTTCCCTAATATTGTGGCAGTCATGTGCCTATGTGACTCATGATTGAGATGTAGGGGTGGAGTCTAGCCTGTTCATCTGGAGATAGCCATTGAGTAACCATTGAGGCCTCCGTGTGGGCATGGCTTTCTCCTGAAACTTCTGAGAAATCTCGCGATATTTCTCTCATGGAGATGAGAAGCTATCTCCCCAGTTGTTGGGAGTTAGTCTCAGAGACAATGAACTATGGACAAGATGGCAGCATCCCAGGAGCTGGAGGAGCCAGAGGAGCAGCCACATGGCCTTGCCCTGATGGAACCAGACCTCTGAAGCTGGAGAAGCCACATGGAGACCCCTGCCAGTGCTGAGTTGCCTCTACCACCACTGGATGCTGTTGATGGACCCTGAGCCCTAGAAGCGAGGAGCCATGGGGAGACCCCTGCCAGCACCGGGACTCTGCACCCACTGACCTGTGACTTTGTGAGTCGGAAGGAGACTTTATAGACTGATTTCAGAGATATGGCCTAATATCGGACTTATGACTTTGAATTGGACTGGGCTGGGATGCTTTCTCAGTGTCGCATTCCTCTTGTATATAAACCTTTTCCTTGTCTATAAATTTTTTTCTCTAGTTTACCCGGACTGACACAATCATAAAAGAGGAAAATATAACCATTCAAGAAGTTGAAGGAGGGCTGAGCCCCGGTGGTGCAAGTGGTTGAGTGCAGGACTGTGGCCTGCGGGCTTGGCGGTTCAAATCCAGTGGTGGCTCTCAGGAGGAGCACTGGGTAGCGCCCTTGACCACCAGAGGCAGTGATGCCCCCCCCCAAAAAAAAAGTTGAAGCAACAGCGAGCCCCCAAATTAATTCACCACAGCATATCAATTTCCAATTTCCTTTCTAAAGGGATAAGGACAGACTCCTGAGAGAAGCATGGGAAAAAGAAACGTTATCTACAAAGAGGCATCAATAAAAACAAGCTATGTGCTTGCTTCAGTTTCACATGTACTAAAATTAGAACGATACAGAGATTAGCATGGCCCCTGCGCAAGGATGACATGCAAATTTGTGAAGCATTCCATGTTTTTATGACCATAGAACTCCATGCGAGGGGAGCGAATAACAGAATTTCAGACAAAAAATATGTATATATACACTATAATAATAATAATAATATATAACAATAACAAAGGGCTGAGCCCTGGTGGAGTAGTGGTTGTGTGCAGAACTGCGGCCCACTGGGATGGAGGTTCAATTCCAGCAGTGGGGCTGGGCCTCCTACTCTCACCACCGGAGAGCAGTGATGCCCAAAAAAAAAACAAAAAACAAACAAACAAAAAAAAAACAATAACAACATGGGTTTCTAGGGGGAAGGGAAGGGAAGAGGATAAAGAGAACGGATAGCAAAGAGTTCAAGAAGAAAGAAAATGCTTTGAAACTCATTGTAGTAGAAATTATACAAGTTTGCTTGAACTATTTGAATTATGGAATGTTAAGAGCTCCCAGTAAAATGATGAATTAATTTTAAAAACCCACTATTTTGCAAGATTTGCCAGTAAAATAAATCCTCAACAAATAATAATTTAAAAGGTTAAAAAAAGCTTGGATTTCTCAGTAGAACCCAGATATGTGTGTGTGTGTATATATATATTTCTCCAGATTCTTTCCCCTTCAGATCTAAGTACTGGCAGGAGTGGCTAAGAAAGGAGGAAAAGCAAGGCACTGTGGTGGCCCAGTGGTTAGCAGTTTGGACTGCCTGTCTCACGGTCTGCAGTTTGAAATGACCAAGAGCTCTGCAGGAGAAAGAAGCAGAAGAAAAGTACCACTGAAGAGGACTTGGAGTCCTTAGTGACATACGAGTTCATTTCAAACAAGCAAAAAATAAAACAAAAGAAAGATCAGAAGTCTCTAAAGTTCTCAAATATCTTGGTTTAGATTTTTGTTTGTAGAGAATGTGGTTCCTTACTGACTTTTTGAAATATGGAAATTGTGCTCTACAAAGATTCATTGGTATAATTTGGGTTGGAGGAAAAATGCTAGGGGAGACCAACGAGAAGTAAAGTTCTCACTGACTGCTATTGTGTTTTCTGTTTTTTCCAGTTCACAGTGACCCTCTGAATAAATTTGCCCTTTTGGGTTTCTGAGACTGTAAATCTTTATGGGAATGGAAAGCCTCAGGTTTCATCTGTGGAGTGACAGGTGGCGTCCAACTGGACTCTCCCAGCAAGAAAAAAAAAAAAAGTAGAGAAAAATCCATTTGAGAAAGGATGGAGGTTGCAGGGAAAGTCCGAGGAAGGTTTGCCTATGGGGACGTAATGGTGACTTTCTAGGTAACGTCTCAGCTCTCCAGGGGGGCTGCAGGGCAAGGATCATCAGCAGGGTCAGAGACGAAATTTCCCGAGCATCACGTCCCCTTGACTTCTTCTTCAGAGAAACTGCCTGGCCCTCTCTGTTGAGGCTGCATCACGCACCTGGGTCCTGGGAAACGTATCTCTGCCTCAGTCCCATTTTGCTCTTTTCATGTTCTTTCTTCTTCTTCTTCTTCTTCTTTTTTCTTTTTGTGATCCAAGTGATGTTTTATACATTCACTTTCTTTTTTCTTCCTAACAATTTCCCTTTTGTTTCAGGGGTCTTTATTTGGAGTTAGCAGGAAGCTAGATTTTAATATACCAAATTTACTTAAGCCAATATTGTTGAAGGATATTATTGTTATTTTTGCTTCAAAATTTTCTTTTTAGGGCTGAGCCCCGGTAGCATTGTGGTTGTGTGTGGGACTGCAGCCCACAGGGTTGGCAGTTCAAATGCAGCAGCAGCTTTCCAGGAGCAAGGCTGGACCTCTCACTTCCACCAGAGGGCAGTGATGCCCCCCCAAAAAAGTTTCTTTTTCCCTGTATGAACCCATATTAACTGGACGCAGAAACATTTGGGAAGGGACAGTGGTCAAATCACCATTGATAAGATGGACGAAGGCTGTCTTCTCCTGGAAAGATTTGGGATCACGAAGGAGCAGTTTGACCGTGTTCTGTATACAGGGTCACTGTGAATTGGGATTGACTTGATAGATTTGGGATTTAGGTTCTCCTAGTTTCTACCTTTATCAAATGGAAATAATAATACTACCTACTTTGCAAGGTTGTTATGAAGATTAGATGAATTCATATAAGGCACTTAGACCATGGCTTGGCGTGTTGTAAACTTTGTATATACGCCTGTTGGACAAAAGTAAGAATAGTTTTTCAGGGTTTTGTGTGTGTGTGTTCCATGTAAATGAAGGGAATCTGATCATTGTGTATGAATAGAGAAAAGCACATTAATTTATCACACTTTCACTGAAAGCACATGTGCAGGCACTGATAAGGGACCCAGCAGATGCCTCAGGACTGCTTATGGCACTGTCTCCCTCCTCATTGAGAACAGCTTCTGAATGTCCAGTTTCAGCTTCTTTTTTGGGGGGAGGGGCATCCCTGACCTCTGGTGGTGGGAGTAGGAGGCCTAGACTTTGCTCTTGTGGAGCTGGAATTGAACCTCCGTCCCAGTGGACCGCAGTCCCGCGCACAACCACTACGCCCCCGCGGCTCAGGCCCAGTTTCAGCTTCTTTAGAAGTGAAAATATAGTTACTCTGTTTGCATAGACCACGAAGCAGTATCATCTGCACTGTGCTATGCTAGCTGCTTTATGTGCTCGTTTGAATTCTCACAACAACTTTCTAAGGCAGGCATTCTTAAGTCATCATCTAGTCACGTATGTGGGCGTTGAGGTTCCAAGAGGCTGAGTGACGTACCCCAAGTGGGACACATTAGAGGTGATGAGTCCAGGAGGGAAGCGAGGGACAGACCAAACCAGAGCTGGGAACTTTTAAGGTTAGTGAAGAAAGGTTGCTGCATGTGCGGCCCAGGCCAGATAGACCTTTACACAGAGGGCTCATCATGGAGCGCAGCAGTCATAGAAAAAGTTTCCCGGTGGGACTTTGAAGTTACAATCCCTTTTCTCCAAGAGTCCTTCCGTGCCTCTTGATGGTTGCCCATTTGATTTGCCCTCGACTGTTAGCCAAATTGCTGTTGATTTTAATCCACCCAGGGGCGCTACAAAAAAAGGCCTGGCGATCTGCTTTCATAAAGATGACAACCAAGAAAACCCGGGGTTGCCATAAATCAACTTGAGGGCAACAGGTTGGATTTTTGCCTTTACCAAAGAGAAACACGAGCCTTCATGAGGCTGTGTCACAAACGAGCAAATAGTGACTTCGTTCTCAAGCCTCCAGACAGCTAAGAAAATGAGTTAAGAAGTATCTTGTTTCTGAGATGTGCTTGGGTTACAAATGGTCAACGTGTGCTTGGTGGCTATCCAAGAGGTGGGAGGCTCCAGTACATCCAGAGATGTCTCAGAAGAAAGCCTACCTCCAAAAACTCAGTTTTGGAAAGTCCTACAGAAACCCCCCACCTAATTTACAATATAAAATAGGGGGCAGGGAAGCAAAATGATGGAACTATGCATGTAGAGATTATTCAAATGGTAAATAGTTTGCTATCTATATATGAAAGGGCTCCGAAGAGTTTGTGGGAAAAGTCAATCATCTTAAAAAATAATCCTGTGAAATTTTGAAGACCCCCTCATATTTATTGCAATCTTTTTGGAAAACATTTTTATAACCCACAAAAAAAATCTCCTGGAGCTCAGTTCTCCTCAAACACATATGGAATCGCAATGAGTTGGAATCAACTCGATAATAAAGAGTTTTATTGGCTTAGTCTTTCTGACAAAAGGCTTCTTGCATCAAAAGCACTTGAGTTGCAAATCAAAATACAGATTCCTGAGCTCCATCCCAGGTTCATTAAATAAAATATACGCCAAGCATTGAAAAGCTCAGAAAGCTTTCCCTGGACCTGTAAATAAACAAGTACAATTTCCCACAGAGAGTTAAATCTTAAAATCAGCACTAAAGAATCCAGGCAGAGCTATGAAAAATCACCTTTAAGAGACAGCACTCTCTCCCCTTTCCTTCTAAATGCTGAACAGATTGAGAATATGAACAAATATAGGGTCAGGAACAACAGGAGGATTTTTGAATGATCTTATCAGAGAAGAATATTTCTTACACAGGACACACACAAAAAGCACACAAGTCTTAAAGAGAAGGATCCAAGTCTCCACTGCATAAAAATGGAAAACTTCTATGTAGTAAAATCTGCCATAAAGGGAAGTGTCAAAGAGGAAAAGGAAAACATTCTGTTGGGTGTGAAGGAGGAGAGTTTTATTAAAGAAAAATAAAGCGTGAGGGTGGCACTGCTAAATTAAAATACAAAAGCACTCCCAGTGCATACAGTGGTCGATAGAAAAAAAGAAAAGTTGTAGCAGGGGTAATGATGTATTAGAGAAACGGTGAAATATGCACTTTTCCTCTAGTTCTTAAATGCTTCTTCCCCCCACTATCACGATCCCAATTCTACCTTACAAATCCGCTAGACCAGAGGATGTACACTGGTACAGATAGGAACCGGAAACCTGGGGAATCCAGGACAGATGATCCCTTCAGGACCAGTGGTGAGCGTGGCAATACATGTGCCATAACATTTTGAAATCCTAGGTTACAAATACTGCCATTAAATGGTCAAGCCAATGAAATAAGCCATAGAGCTCAAGTATATATTGATTGGTAAAGGGAATTTCATAAAGATATGAAGATACTTCAAAAGTCCATGGGAGGACTGAGCCCTGGTGGTGTAAATGGTTGAGTGTGGGACTGCGGACCGCGGGCGTGGCGGTTCCAATCCAGCAGCGGCTCTCAGGAGTAGCACTGGGTAGCGCCCACGACCACCAGAGGCAGTGATGCCCCCAGGCCCCCCAAAAAGAGTCCGTGGGAAAGTGACTTTATCTTTAACTCTATTTTTTTTCACAAACACTTTGAAATCCTTTCAAATACCCTTTAGTCCACCTCAAGGCCAATACACCTACCAGTCCAGCCTGCCAAAAACCGGGTCAGTTGTTGAATCCACATAATCCAAAGGTGCCAGTTGGGGCTACCCAATAGATATATGACTGTGATCAGTTAGTTGCAAACCAATGGATAGCTTGTAAGATGCACATTCACATATTATAAACCCTTCCACAGGTCTGGTGATGGTGGGACTGTTTTTATGGCTATGGTTAGATTATTCCCAGAAAAGAGAGATAACTTGAGGAACGAAAGTGATAACTCTGTCCCACAGCTGTTGATATGAATTAGCACTATATAGGTTCATCTTTGTACATTTAGAAGATTTACTCAACTATTCTTGGGCAATTTTATTTAGTAAAGTACAAGTTGTGTTAAGATTAAAGATTAAGGGCTGAGCCCCGGTGGCGTAAGTGGTTGAGTGCGGGACTGCAGCCCGCAGGCTTGGCGGTTCAGGTCCAGCGGCGGCTCTCAGGATTAGCACTGGGTAGCGCCCACGACCACCAGAGGCAGTGACGCCCACACACACAAAAGATTAAAGATTAAGTTGTGACCTAGGTTTTGGTCATATTTAATAAGAGGCCATGTATTAGTGGAAAATGTTACGTAAAAATGATTTCCTCTGGGCAGTGATGCCATGCACAAAAAGGAATGATTTCCTATTGAAATAAATTATTTCTCCAATGTTATCGTATTCATAGATCAAGAGCAACCCAGTCAGATCCCTGTAGTGGTCCACAAGGGTAGGTCATACTGACTTGAGGTTGGGAGGGCACCACATGTACAGTAATTAAAGCTGCTACAATGGTCACCATAGCCATCTGCCCAATCTAGAAATACATTAGTAGACATAACCAAAGCAACAGAAAAGGGGAAGAAAGTAAGGAAGTAAGCTTTTAGACATAATCCAGCATCTTGGGTCAGTCATTTGTCTCAGATGTTATCTTCTTCTGACCACAGAAGAATGCCATTTTTCATTTTTCAATGCCATTTTTCAACCCTATAGTGGGTTGGCTAGCTCAAAGAAGAACCTTGGCCTTGTAAAAAATGTCACAAATAAGATTTTATTCCTTGTAAGTTGGCTCCACTTTTAATCTTAGTAAGGACTAAGTATGGTCCATTCCAGGGGATTTCTAATGGATCTTCTCTCTTGTGTCTCTTTCAATAGACGTCCTCTCTTGGGGTGAGAGTCTCACAGAGTTTGAGAGTCTAATTTCCGTTTGGCAAAAATGTTCCTGCCCTGTGAAAGATACTGTGATATTTAAGATTGTGTAGAAGTCCTTAGAACTTCCTCTACCTGGAAAAATAGCAAACTGAAAGAGATACTACATTCCTGGAGTCTGTGGAAGTCAGGGCCACCATCAACGACTTGAAAGATGCAGGAGTCTAACCCTGGGAGCTGGGGGGGAGGGGGGAAACAAAAGATGCAAGAGTGGTGATTCTAATCCCTGCTGCACTAAACTTGCACCTTTGGCCGGCTCAGAAAAGTGGATTTTGGAGAACGATGGTGGATTAATTAATATAACTAAACCAAGTGATGATTCCGGGTGCATTTGTTCCAGATGTGATTTCACTGCATGAGCAAATTAATGCATCTCCTGCGACCTAGAATGTAGCTATTGATCTAACCAATGCCTTTGCTTTCTTCAATTCCAATTTTTTTTTTTTTTTTTTTTTTAGGCATCACTGCCCTCAGGTGGTGGGAGTAGGAGGCCCAGCCTTTGCTCCTGGGAGCCGGAATTGAACCTCCATCCCAGTGGGCCGCAGTCCCGCGCACAACCACTACGCCACCGGGGCTCAGCCCTCAATTCCAATTTTGAAGGAATCCCAGAAGCAATTCGACTTCAAGACTATATCAACTTTTCAGTTCTGTTATAATTTAATCTACAGAGATCTTTACCTTCCTCAAAACATCACACTAGTTCATTATATTGATGATTTTATCTTAATTTGGGCCTATTAAATAACATGTTTGAATGAATCTATATTGACTGGTAAGAAATCTAGGAACCTGAAAAAAATTCAAGAGCCTTGTCCCCATCGAAACTTCTAGGGGTCCAATGGTCAAGATATTCCTACTGAGGTGCTCAGCTGAAGGATTATTACATCTGGTCCCACCTTCAACTAAAAAGGAAGCACTACATCTGGTGCCTCCAAAATCCTTTGTGGATTTTCAAGTTAATATTTCCTTCTCAAATGTCCTTGAGTTCATTTTTTTTTTTTTTTTTTTTTTTAGAGCATCACTGCCCTGGTGGTGGGAGTGGGAGGCCCATCCTTTGCCCCTGTGGAGCTGGAATCGAACCTCCATCCCAGTGGGCCGCAGTCCCGCGCACAACCACTACGCCACCGGGGCTCAGCTGTCCTTGAGTTCATTTTGGTGAGCCACTCTGACCAATTGACCAAGGCTCAATACATTAATTCAAAGTTGGAAGAAATTACTCATCTATGCCAAGAAATCTGGAAGTTAGATAGCTGGCCAGCTGAGAGAAAGGCATCCATATTTGTGACCATTCTAAAGAAATGAGACACAGCAGAATGTGGAAATTATCCAACAATATAATTATTATCACACGCAAGTAAAATTTTGTTGAAAACTTTTAGTAGCTAATTGTAAAATGACTGCAACAGTATAGCAATAGAGAGTTACCAGAAAATCAAGCTAGATTCAGCAGAGGATATGAAATTAGGGAAATTGTGGCAGTTACCGATCTGTGTCAGTTTCACCACTGGGAGTGGAGGGGTGGAGTCTAGCCTGTTAATCTGGAGATAGCCAATGAGGCCTCTGTGTGGGCGTGGTTTTCTCTGGAGAATTCTGGGAAGTCTCACGGTTTTCCCAATTGGAGGAGAGAGACTTGACTAGTTCTTTGGAGACGCGCAACTGACGAGATGGCAGCTGACTCTGAGTCCTAGGAACTGGAGGAGCCCGAAGAAAAGCCACATGGGCTTACCCTGATGGAATCAGACCTCTGGGGCTGGATTTTCAAGATTTTACTTTTTAATTCATTCTCATTCTATTCAAAAATATTTTATCAAAACGCTTTATAGCTACTGTCTTGGTGAGCCTTGCCTTCCTTTGCTGAGTATGAACCCTAAGGAAGGAAGAGTCATAGCACGAACATTCCCATGCACTACCATGTTCACGGAAACACTACGTATAACAGTAAGAAAATGGAAACAGACCTAAATGATGAGCAGTAGGAGAATGGAGACTCCTGTCAGTGCTGAGAGGCTTCGACCACCACTGCATACTGCTAATGGACCCTGAGCCCTGGAAACGAGGAGCCATGGGGAGGTCCCTGCCAGTGCCAGGATGTTTCTACTGCAGCGGGATACACAAGACTCTGCACCTACTGGCCTGTGATTGTCCAGGTGTCATTGCATGTGCTTCGTGAGTCAGAAGGAGACTTTATAGACTGGTATTGGACATATGGGCTAATATCGGACTTAAGACCTTGGACTGGACTGGGTTGGGATGCTTTCTCAATGTTCCATTCTTATCGCATATAAACCTCTCCCTTATATCCATATGCGTGTCTATGAATTTGTTTCTCTAGTCTACTCGGACTAACAAAGAAATCTTTGCTGATGTCAGACAGATATTGTCAAAGCAGACCATATCAGAAAGATGTTTATTTGTGTTTTATTGACTAGGCAAAGGCACTGCCTGTGTGAACCATAACAAGTGGTGCATAAGAATGGAAATGTCAGAACACTGCATTGTGCTCATGATGAAACTGTACATAGACTAAAAGGCAGTTACTTGAACAGAACAAGGTTAAAACTTTTCAGGAAATGTGATGCCAAGGTTGCATTCTTACAACATACTTATGAAATATGTATGCTACACAAATAATTTTAAAAATTGGGTTATACAAAGATTATGGCTTCAGGAATTCGCATTAACAACCTGTGATATGCGGGTGACATATCCTGTTTGCTGAAAATTTTACTGATGAAGACCAAAGATTGTAGCCATCAGTATGCACTGAATTCGATGTGGAGAAAATGAAAATCCTCATGACTGCACCAAAAGAGAATGCCATTGTGGCAGTCATGTGCTTATGTTAATTTTATGATTTAAATGTAGGGGTGAAGTCTAGCCTGTTAATCTGGAGATAGCCATTGAGTAGCCAATGAGACCTCTGTGTGGGCATGGCTTTCTCCTGAGGCTTCTGGGAAATCTCATGATATTTCCCTCGTGAAGATGAGAAGCTATCTTCCCCAGTTGTTGGGAGTTAGTCTGAGGGACGATGAACCACGAACGAGACAAGATAGCAGCGTCCGAGAAGTTGGAGGAGCCAGCGGAGAGACCACACGGCTTTGCCCTGATGGAGCCAGACCTCTGAAGCTGGGGCGGCCACATGGAGACCTCTGCCAGCAATGTTGCTTCTGCTGCTGATGCACCCTGAGCCCTGGAAGCGAGGAGCCATGGGGAGACCCCTGCCAGTGCCGGGACTCTGCACCCACTGACCTGTGACTCCGTGAGTTGGAAGATTTTATAGACTGATATCGGGCGTATGGGTTAATATCGGACTTATGACTTTGTACTGGACTGGATTGGAATGCTTTCTTAATGTCCTATTTCTCTTATGTATAAACCTTTTCCTTACATTGATATGCGTGTCTATGAAACTTGTTCCGCTAGTCTACCCGGACTGACACAACCATGATAAGTGGAGAAAAGATCAAAATTGTCAAGTATATAATTTAACTCGGATCCACAGTCAACACTAATGGAAGTAACACCTAAGAAATACATGAACTATTGTAGGAGGGGGAGATGTTTAATAAAATGCTTGATGTATAAAAAAAGAATTGTTGTATTGGATAAGATGACAAGAATTCTTGAAAATGTTAAAATGCAAAGATATCATTGCGAAGATTAAGGTGTGCCTAATTCAAGCCACAGTATTTTCAATGATCTCAAATGCATATGAAAGTTGGACCATGAATAAGATAGGCCAAACCAGAAGAATGTTACATTGTTATGGTGTTGGTGAAAAATATTAAAAGTGCCATGGAGGGCTGAGCCCCGGTGGCGTAGTGGTTGTGTGCGGGACTGCGGCCCACTGGGACGGAGGTTCAATTCCAGCCGTGGGGCTGGGCCTCCTACTCCCACCACCGGAGAGCAGTGATGCCCCCCCCCCAAAAAAAAACAAAACAAAACAAAACAAAAAGAACAAGTCTATCTGTCTTGGAAGAAGTGTAAACAGCTATTCTTTAAAAGCAAGGCTGGTGAAATTTTGTCCATTGTACTGTGGACATGTTATCAGGAGAGACCAGTACCTGGAACAATGCATCACGCTTGTTAAAATAGAAGGTCAGCAAAAACGGATGGTCAGTGAACAAGAGGCCATCTGTCTCTACAGATGGGTTGACACGATGGCTGTAACAATGGAATCAAACATGGTAGCAATCTTGAGGATAGCACTTGACAATGTTCCAGTCTAGGATACATAGGCTGTTAGAGAGCGTCAACTGGAGGGCATCTAGCAGTAAGAAACAACTCTGGTCTATTTACCAAAGGACTTGAAAAATGCTAGTTCTAAGCCGAACCCAGAACAAGGAAAATTCTACAATAGACTCAGGCTGCTTGCTGTGCAAGCTATTCTGCTATTTGGGTCACGTTGATCCAAGTGGCAGTGGCAGATAGAAGTGAAACTTGGCGTCTTTGGCAGGTCATTATTGGTAAATCACAGTACAGACTCTGACAATTTTTGGAGTAAAGCCCTCTGTAGATAAATACTCTACAGTTATACTTTGCAAAAGATGATTCACCCTTTGAGAAACAGTTTTTTGCCTTGTTATTGAGTCTTGGTCTAGAATGAACACCTCATCATAGGCCATCAAGTTACCATGTGGCCTGAGCGATCCATTCTGAACTGGGTGCAGGCCTCAGGTGGGTCAGACAGCATGCCATCACTAAGTGGAAGTTGTGTATGCAACTTGATTGAGATCAAGTAGGACCTGAAGGCACAAGTAAGTTGCATGATGAAGTACCCCAAATGCTTGTGTTCTCCTTTATATTTCCTCTCCCATTGTGCACTATGGCCTCATCGGAAATTCTTTACAATAAGATGACTGAAAAAGAGAAAGCTTGTGCTTGATTTACAGATGGTTTTGCACAGTACATGTGTACTATTTGAAAATGGATAGAAGCAACACTACAGCCCCTTCCTGGGACTCCCCTAAAGACCAGATGTATGCTGCTTCATGGACTGTAGACAATGGCTTCCAGGATGATCAGGGACTTGGAAGGAGCATGATTGGAAAATTGGTGACAAGGAGGTATGGGAAGAGGCATATGCATGCTTCTGAATGAATCGAGAGGTATGTGCTTGATTCTAAATGAATGGTGTCCCATGTGAATGCTCACGTAGGCAGAAGAGGCATTTAACAGTCAAGTGGCTAGGAAGTCATATTTTGTGGAAACCGGTCATTTTCCTTCCCCAGCTACTCCGGACATTGCCCTCTCACTAATGGACAAAGTGATCAAGGCACAGGGAGGGAGGTTGTGGTAGTTATATCGTTTCATGTCAACTTGAAGAGATATAAAAATGTCTAGGTGGTATTCAACCTGTCAATCAGGTCACGGCCTGATGGTGCCTCTTTGTGGGCATGGCCTTTGCATAAGGAAACCCCAGGGGAACCTCCCCTTCTCTCTCTGTCTTCACCTTCCTGCTGGCTCACCCTGTTGACTGCAGCCACCACTATTGGATCCACACAGATTTGCACCCACCAGCCTGTGATCTTCCTGCATTTTGCATCCTTGCTTACTGACTACGTGTGTCTGAAGAGGGACTGATGGACTTGTATCAGACCGATGGACTTGATCTGGACTGGGTTGGGGTGTTTGATATATAATTTCTTCTTGATATAAAGCTGTCTCTTTTATACATATATGAGTCACGGAACTTGTTTCTCTAGATAACCTGGCCTAATACATAGGATATGTGTGAACTCAGCAACATGGACTTCTACTCTGCAGAATTTATTGGGCCACAGCCGCTGTTTAGTGCTTAGTGTGCCAGCAACGGAAACCAACACTGAGTTCGTGAGATGGGGGTTCACTTCTCAGAGAGATGTTGTTTCCCATGCGGAGTCAGGTGTCTTATATAGGACCACTTGCATCATGGAAAGAACTGTTTGTTTGTTTCATAATTAAACACTGTGGATTTAGATTTGTCTTCCCTCTGTACAATGCTTCTTTTAAAATTACCATCTATGGAGTTAAAGAATGTCCTATCCACTATCATGTTATCCCCTACATCATGATGATGGTAATAGTGGGATCCAGCTGATTTGCACCTGTTCCAAAGAGCTAATGCCTCTTTTTTTGTTGAGGTTGTTAAAATGACACGTTCACTCAAGGTTCTCTTTAAGGCAGGTGACTGAGCAGTCTTTTCAGTGTGGAAATCACAAATTCATATTCCTCTTTTTCAACATTCATCTGCGCAACAGTGTCTTCTCAGCACATGTAGTAATGTTCATTCCATTGCATAAAAAATTAGACAGAACTATGTTTGCAGTATTTATTTATTCATTTCATAAAATTCATTGTATCTTGTATGGATACATTTTTACTTCCTTGTGTTTGCCACTTCAGTAAAAAAACATATAATGTAAAGAGGAAACGTGCTAAACAACCAAAGAGTGACAGACACACTGTCATTCATTGTAGCTTTCTGTTCCCCCTAAATTAAGGTGACCAGACGTCCTGCTTGTTAACAATTTAACAATGTCCCACAGCATTTTAAAATAAAAATAAAAATATTACGATACTATTTTTGCTGCTATGAAAATTTTTGTTGCTCCATATAGACCTTTTTTTTTTTTTTTAAGGCATCACTGCCCTGGTGGTGGGAATAGGAGGCCCAGCCTTTGCTCCTGTGAGCGGGAATTGAACCTCCATCCCAGTGGGCCGCAGTTCCGCGCACAACCACTACGCCACCAGGGCTCAGCCTAGACCAAATTTTTTTTTTTTTTTTTTTTTTTGGGCATCACTGCTCTCCGGTGGTGGGAGTAGGAGGCCCAGCCCCACTGCTGGAATTGAACCTCCGTCCCAGTGGGCTGCAGTCCCGCGCACAACTACTACGCCACCGGGGCTCAGCCCTAGACCAAATTTTTAATGAAGAACCCCACCCTCATCTCCCCATCCCACACCCCCAGTCAATGGTGTCCCACTTAAAATCTGGTCACTTTACCAATTCTCATGAGATATTATGAATAAATTATGCAATTTCTGAATGTGTTCAAAGAGTTAAAAAATATTGTCAGGGGCTGAGTCCCAGTGGCATAATAGTTATGTATGGGACTGCAGCCCACTGGGTTGGGGGGGTTCAAATCTAGCTGCAGCTCTCCAGGAGCAAGGCTGGGCCTCCTACTCCCACCACCTGAGGGCAGTGATGCCCCCCCCCCAAAAAAAATTATTGTCAGAACAAGCTGTAAGTTCACAGAAGCAAAGAGATTTTTCAAAGATGAACAGCATATGTTCAGAGAAGTCACCTGTTTTTAATATTCCGACACAATGACTATTGTCTAATTAGCCTATCTCTAATGGAATGGGATCCTTGTTCTACAGTGAAAAGAAGGTTAAAGAGAAATAACACACTGGTGATGCTGAGATAAAAGCAAAGAATATTGCCAGTGAGGATGCCAATCAAGAAGCAGTAAGGAAAGATCTTAAGTAACAGTTTTACTGGGTATTTTTTTTTGGGGGGGGGGGTCAGGTTCTACAGTACTTAATATTTTTTATTAATATTTTAAAACTCTTATAACCTAAGCTAGTTTTGTGTATCTCTTTTATTGTTCTTATTCCGGAATTAGCTGTATGACATAACTGATTATCTATTTCAGAATATCTTTTTTTTTCTTATATTTAAAAAGGTCATTAGGGCAGCAAACCAGTAGCTAAATTATTTGAATCCCCCTCCTGCATGTTGGATCAAGTGATGCATCAAATGAAACGTGGCAATGGGTGCATGATCCTGGAACTCCCTGGTTATTTCTGGGATTCTCTGCTTTCAGCCAAGATCCATCTGATATCAGCCATGAGACCCCTTCTTCCACTTCTGAATCTGGCCAGAAACTCTAGCCACTCTCCGTCAATGTACCACTGCAACTGTTGTTAGGTAATCACCAACAACATTGTGCTTGTATGTGATATCAATCATTTTTTTTTTTTAGGCATCACTGCCCTGGTGGTGGGTAGGAGGCCAAGCCTTTGCTCCGTGGAGCTGGAATTGAACCTCCATCCCAGTGGGCTGCAGTCCCGCGCACAACCACTACGCCACCGGGGCTCAGCCCGATATCAATCATTTTGTTACATAATGTGGGCATTCTGTCGGGTCACTTTTCTTTGGAATTGGTACAAATTTGGATCTTTTCCAGTCAATTGGACAAGTAGCTGTCTTCTAAATAAATATCCTAGCATAAGGTGAGGGCTTTCATTGTTTAATTGGCTTGTTGAAACATTTCAATTGATATTCCATCGATTTCTGAAGCTTTCATTTTGGCTAATACTTTCAGTGCAGCTTGCATTTCTTCCTTCCACCATTCGTTGTTACTCAAGAAATGTCAACCAGTTCTTTTTCAGTCCATTGTCTTTGTGTATTGTTTGCATTTGTGTGTATATCTTTTTTCTTTTTTTAAAAAAAATAATTTATTAGCACTTCATCCACATTACAATTCAATAGTTCAATCATATTAAGAATTGTACAGGGCTGAGCCCGGGTGGCGTAAGTGGTTGAGTGCGGGACTGCGGCCCGCGGGCTTGGCGGTTCAAATCCAGCAGCGGCTCTCAGGAGCAGCACTGGATAGCTCTCACGACCACCAGAGGCAGTGATGCTCCCAAAAAAACCAAAACCAAGGGCTGAGCCCCGGTGGCGTAGTGGTTGTGCGCGGGACTGCGACCCACTGGGATGGAGGTTCAATTCTGGCTCCCAGGAGCAAAGGCTGGGCCTCCTACTCCCACCACCTGAGGGCAGTGATGCCTAAAAAAAAAAAAAAAAAAAAAAAAAAAAAAAAAAAAAAAAAAAAAAGCCAAAACCAAAAAAAAAGAATTGTACAATCATCACAATCAATTTCAGAATATTTTCTTCTCATTGGTGTTTGCATAGTTTTTTTACATGTGGCAAAATATATACAATAAAACATTTTCTAATTCATTAATTTCTACATATAATTCAATGCCATTGGTTATACTGTTTGTGTTGGGCAACCATTACTGATATTTTTTCCAAATTATTCTACCACCATTTACATAAACTCAATGCTTCCCCGGCAAAAACTCTTCCTTCTTCACCCATTGCAACCATCGATCAACTTTTGCTTTTTTGTTTTTCAGTAGTTTTCTTTATGTGAAATTTACATATCATATACATTTATAGTGAAGGAGCTTGCAAATCAAACTATACATCATCACATTATCAGTTGTAGTGCTCCCTCCTCTCTCCAGCATTCATTGTTTACTTCCAATTCCCCTCCCTCTTCCCAGCCCCCATCCTGTCCCACTATGACAGAGATTACAAGCGTTGTTCAACGCCCCCCCAAATTGTCACGACCCGCAGGTGGAGAACCACTGCTCTAGATCTTTGTACATTTTGTTACATTATTTTATTTTGTCTGCTTGAACTACTCTTGAACTTTTCTATTTTTTTGTTTGTTTGTTTTTGTTTTGGGGCATCCCTGCTCTCCGGTGGTGGGAGGAGGAGGCCCAGCCCCACTGCTGGAATTGAACCTCCGTCCCAGTGGGCCGCAGTCCCGCACACAACCACTACGCCACCGGGGCTCAGCCCTTTCCCTTTATTTTAAAAGAATTTTTGTATTCTTCATGAATGATGATCTTGATGTCCTTTCACAGTTCTGTGTTCTTGAAATTCAAGCAGAATAGACTTATAGTTGGACTTTGACTCTCATGAACTTGTTTTAATTTTCTTTAGCTTCAACCTGAGTTTACGTATGAGCAATTGATGGTCTGTTCCACAGTCAGCCTTGCCTTGGTTCTAGCTGCTTACGTGGAACTTCTTCATCATCATTTTCTAGAAATGTTGTCAATTTGATTTCTGCATAGTCCATCGGCTGAAGTCTGTATGTATAGTCACTTTTTGGTGTTATTTTAAAAAAAGGTATTTGTTATGAACAAGTCATTTCTAACTTTTGCATTCCAATCATCAATACTTATCAATTCACTTTTTTTTTTTTTTAAGGCATCACTGCCCTGGTGGTGGGAGTAGGAGGCCCAGCCTTTGCTCCTGTGAGCGGGAATTGAACCTCCGTCCCAGTGGGTCGCAGTCCCGCGCACAACCACTACGCCACCGGGGCTCAGCCTATCAATTCACTTTTTAAAAATTTTTTTTTTATTTAGGCATCACTGCCCTCTGGTGGGAGTGGGAGGCCCAGCCTTGCTGCTGCTGGATTTGAACCACCAAGCCAGTCGGCCGCAGTCCCGCACTCGACCACGACACCACCGGGGCTCGGCCCTCAATTCGCTTTTATTGCGTGTTTGGTCAATTTTTGACTGAAGTTATTGGTAGACTTCTTCAATTTCTTCATCACTAGCTTTGGAGGTGATGCATAAGCTTGAATGATAGTTGTATTGATTGAATTTCCTTGCTAGTGGACAAGTATAATCTTATCACTGACAGCATTGCCCTTTAAGATCGACCTTGAAATGTCATTTATTATTATTATTATTTTTTACTATGACTCCAATGCCATTATCAAATTCCATATGTGATACCTCTTAGGAATGCCCTGTGACTAAAGTCAACAACAGTGACTTCATTCTAACCTGACCACTACTGACCCCGAAGCTTCAGGAATAAAGATTTGGGTTACCCTACCTGGTAAGGAATCATGACAGTGTTATGGGCAAAAGGAATTCAGAAGGGGTGATGCAAGAATGGAGTTCGAAATTCTAGTTCTGGCCTCATGATCAGTTGCAGACACGAGGATTTTACTTGTTATGAGTATTTTCTCTGTATGTATGTATCATATTTTCAATCATTCTTTTTTTTTTTTTTGGCATCGCTGCTCTCCGGTGGTGGGAGTAGGAGGCCCAGCCCCACTGCTGGAATTGAACCTCCGTCCCAGTGGGCCGCACAACCACTACGCACACTGCGCACAACCACTACGCCACCGGGGCTCAGCCCTCATATTTTCTTTGTATGTGTGTATCAAATATCTGTGTTTTTCACTTATAAAATAAGATGTAACAATATAATAATGACTTATAAATTATCAAGGGTCCATGGGAGAGGGGGATACAGGGGGGAGAGGGGGCAAGAGGAGCGGATACCAGGGGCTCAAGTAGGAAGCAAGTGTTTTGAGAATGATGAGGGAAACAAATGTACAAAGGGGCCCGACACAATGGATGGATGTGTGGATTGTGATAAGAGTTGTACAAGTGCCTAATAAAATGATTTAATAAATTAAAAAATAAGATGTAACTGGGGCTAGTGCACTATCAATTATAGTTGCATTACGCTAGGCAAAATATGACTTTGCACTTTTCTTTATTTAGATATTATGCATGATTTGGAGATTATGTATGGTTTAAGTAAATGTATACAGGAGTCAAGTTGATAAGTAGCAGACTGTGATAGCTAAGGTTGTGTGTCAATTTGCTTGGGTCAGGATTCCCAGTGGCTTGGCAATGCAGTCATTCCTCCAGGATAAAATTTTCTATGAGCAGCTAATCAAAGAGAAGGAGTTTTCTCAGTGGTGTGGTTGACTTCTAATGTATGTGGACACTCTGGGAAAGGGTATTTGTTTTTCACAGGGTCTAGTTCTTGATCGGACTTGTCATCTGACCACAAACCAGTGATCTGCTGTGTCACCTCTCTCTCCTGGCAGCTGGCAACATGCCATCTTGCCTGCTGACTTTGGATTTATTTGCCTCTGCAGCCAGAAGCCTACAGTCTGACCTGCCATCTGATGTTTTACGAAAACTATACTTTTGTAGAGGTAGACTTGCTGGGAGTTTGAACAGACTAGCAAATAATCTGCGTATCTGGGGAAAATGAGTGGGAGAGTCAATCAATCCTTTGAGCTTTACAGTCCAAATAGATTGTTTCTTTTCTCATGTAAACGACTTTCAGAAGGCAGAGGGGTACTGAAAAAGGCATTGTAGAGACCGACCACGGTAAGAGGAGTTGTACGAGAGAGGAAGATGGCAAGCAACGAATGATTCCTGGGCTCCAGCCGTAGCAATCGACTTAGAAAACCCAGCTCACCGCCAGGGAGTCAATGCCGACTCCCAGGGTAGAACTTCCCTGTGCGTTTCTGAGCCCGGAGCTGTTTACAGGAATAGAAAGCCTCATCTTTCTCCTGAAAAGTCTGGTTGGTTGCACAAAAATCTTAAACAAATTTTCAAACTAAATAAAACCCCCAATCCATGGTCCTCAAGTTGATTCTGGGTCATCTAGAGACCCTAAAGCAGTGGTTCTCAAACTTCCTAATGCCGCGACCCTTTCATGCAGTTCCTCATGTTGTGGTGACACTCCCCCCCCATAAAATTTTCTTCCTACTTCATAATTGTAATTTTGCCACTGTTATAAAATTGGACAACCCCTGTGAAACCTTCCTTTGAGACCCCTCAAAGGGTTTTGACCCACACGTTGAGAATCACTGTCCTAAAGACGGAGTAAAATTGCTTCAGAGACTTGCCAGGTGGGGCTGAGCCCCGGTGGCACAGTGGTTGTGTGAGAGACTGCGGCCCACAGGGTTGGCGGTTCAAATCCAGCAGCAGCTCTCCAGGAGCAAGGCTGGACTGCCTACTCCCACCAGGGGGCAGTGATACCCACAGAAAAAAAAATCGCCAGGTTTCTATTGTTTTGTCAGTTAATTGAAAGAAGCAGCAGCTCTGTGGTGAAATGGTTACACATCCAGCTGCTAATTGACAGGTTAGTGGTTAATCCTTATCACCTGCCCCACGAGAGAAACTTTGTAGCGATTTCCTGCTATAAAGATTTCAGAGTAGGAAAACTTATAGGGTAGTTCTTCTGTTTCCTAGAGTGTGGCTATTAGTTAGAGTCAACATGAAGTCACAGTACTATTAGAATGACAATTGGGAGATTACAAAATGAGTACCACATGGCCTGGTACGGGAACAATTAAACCTTTAGAAAGGAAATATTACCGGATGGGAGCTAATCCTTATGCTTCGTGTTTGAGTGACCACTAGGGAAATTCTAGCAGAAGTGTAAGTGAATCTATTTGTATTTTAATTGACTCAGCTGACAAAACTCAACTGCATCAATATATGTGGTGGCCCATATATTTTGGGGAACGAGAAAAATATATAAGAAAGGAGAGGACTAGGCTGAGTTGAATTCTGGAGAGAACGACAAATGCGTTGCTTATCACAAACGCTTTCTCCCTGAATATTGTCTAATTCAGAGCTTGTCTATGGTGACTTAGGCATATCAGGAGAACTCAATAATATTTTCCTCTTTTCGTTAAATTATACATGGCAATTCTGTTTATTTAAAATATCCCTTCCCAATAGATTGACAAAGGTATCAGGGAAAAAATATATGTCCAAGACTGGAACAGGTTGAAAACGAATCAACATCTGTTCCTGATTGGTGACCCCCGCTACTTTTGAGGTTTTAGTACTCCAGGGCAGGGGCTATTGGAAACACATGGAGTTAATAGCAGACAGTCTGGCTCCAATGTCAATTAAGAATTGGCAAGGTTCTCTGTTAATAAGTAAAATAGTTTTCCTTGTGGATTAAGAGTCACTACAGGAAAAGCCTTAGGAATGGCCTCTAGCATTTTTTTTTTTTAACTTCTGGTCAGAATGTCCCAACAACTTTTCTGGCAGTCCATGGTATGGCCAATGTTCTTCATCAATATTGCAATGGGAATGCATTAATTCTCTTGCCTTTTCACTACCCAACATCTTCATGGAAACTGACATTCCTTTAGTTTCGCTTTATTTGATAAGATAATTTAGTAGCGCCCAATAAGCTCTTGGTAACCAGGTGGACATTGTGAAATCCTTAAAGTCTGGTATGTGATTAGTCTTATTCCATTGTGCCCTTTCAATGCCCTCCCCAAGATTAGACCACCAGGACCCATCTTTTAGCACCAAGTGCTGGATTTTGATGATTGTAAATTCCATTGCTCAGAAATGCTGGGTAAGAAAGGTGCAGGTGACTACTCGACCGAACAAGGGTGGCGGTGGCAATTATTTTACACCGTGTAATTGTTTCTAGTTAATCCAGGATTAATATTATATGTTAGGAAAGCTGAAGTATTTCTATACATTCCTGAAAAAAAACTCTCTTGTAACACATGCTTTGTAATTACAACATCGCTACATATTTATCATTTCCATTGCAAGCAAATTTGCTGAGAGATTATAATCTGTGCTCCAACTTCTACAAAGTATCAATGCGACAGGTGAGTTATTGGAGTGAATGCAAATTCGCTCTAAATGTAGCCACTTTTAGATGGGTGGAGGATTTGAGTCCAACTCTGGTTTGGGGAATGATGCCGATGCTTTGCCCCGTTTTATAAGAACTGGAATGCCCACTTTCCTCACCTGGACAAGTGCTGCTGAAAACCGGAGACGCCACTCGGAGGCTGTGCAGGACAGCTAGAGGACCAGGAGCTGGAGCTTGTCCTTCTGCCTTTATGGGGGAACTCAAAGTCTGCTGTGTAAGTGTGTCCTCAGAACACCCGCCGCGCGCCTGTTACTCAGAGGCTCTCAACCTGTGCCTGCCTGCACTCCAGCTGTTGTATGGGGCCACAGGTGTCAATGCACATAGGCCACTCAGCCCCATCCTTCAGACTCGCACACATTTGGCCCTTGCCTCCTGCTGATTTTGATTAGAAAGTCTGGAGCTCAGCTGAGTCGGATGGGTTCTCTGAACAATGTGAGAAGCTGTAGCGTCATCTTGCCTTAGTGTTAGATGGCCTCTGAACAATGTGAGAAGCTGTGGCGTCATCTTGCCTTAGTGTTAGATGGCCTCTGACACCCTTCTCTTCTGGGGATTGCTGCATTTTATGGTGGATTGACTTTAGAACTTGAACGCTCTGATCTACAGGTCACCTCCAGGCACAGTGAATAGCCAGATGCAGTTACGAGGCATCATTTATGGTAGCTACTTTATGACAATTCCTTTATGGGGGGTTATTGGAGGGACTTTGTTCAATCATCAGACTGTGTAGTAAGATTGATTTATCTCTCATAACTGTGAGGGTCTTCCCATCAGAGTTGGCTTTCCTGACTCATAATTAGGAGTATAGTCCCTCAGTTTACCAGATCTTTCAAGTTGTCTTTAAATACTAATTTGACCCCAGGTACAGATCTTGTTGAATTTCTCTGGCAATTAAAACTGCACATGTAACTGTAGTATGGTCATTTCCTTTTAAAAGTACGTCAATTGTCTGAGAAATCTTTCTAAAGAAACTAAGTAATTTTATAGATCTAGTAAGTTAAATGTATAGATCTGATAAACTTTAATTGCTCTTAAATGTTCACTACTGTTTATAATCTCAGATTCCTATTTCCTAACTATAAATCGAAACCAACTGTGTGATTATACATTCTTGATAAAGTCACAAACTTAAAAAAAAGTCGAAGATATTCAAGAGCTATTGACCCCAGATTTATCCTGGGCTGCTGCCCTGTCACCTTTGAAGATTTTAGAGTGTGTTTTCCTGCCAACAAGAGCAAATTAAAAAGTCACTATATACTTATAAAAATCAAGATTCAACAGGAATATCAATATGTAAAGCTATTGTTTTTCAACACATCATCCATGTAATTCAATTCACTTCTGAATACAGTGTTTATATCTTCCTAACCCTGAAGAGTTTTGTGCTCTTTGATTTACACCACCTTAAGATTCATTGGGCACAAACGGTGTTTTCTTGAAATGTTCTTCTTGCGTGGTGAACAAAAGAAGAGTGAGGACGTAAGACCAAGGCTATAGAGTGAATAGGGTAAGGTTTCCCAACGAAATTCTCATGATAGGAGACAAAGACTTCAACAAAACCTCCCTAAGCTCATCCCAATCCATGCAGTTTTCAGTTTTCTTAAAATGCCTTTTTTTGGGGGTCAGGGGGCATCACTGCCCTCTGAGGGTGGTGGGAGTAGGATGCCCAGCCTGCTGCTGGATTTGAACCTCCAACCCAGTGGGCCACAGTCCTGCGCACAACCACTACGCCACCGGGGCTCAGCCTCTAAAATGCCTTTTTAATAAGCCACCGGGTGATTTTCTTCTTCTTCTTTTAGTTTTTACTTTATTATTATTATTATTTCATAACAGTTTTATTGTCACATAATTTACATATCATGCAATTCACTAATTCAGTTGTTCATTCATATCAAGGGGAATTGTACAATTATAACCCAAACAATTTTAGAAAATCCTTCCTGGGCTGAGCCCCGGTGGCGTAGTGGTTGTGCGCGGGACTGCGGCCCACTGGGACGGAGCTTCAATTCCAGCAGTGGGGCTGGGCCTCCTACTCCCACCACCAGAGAGCAGTGATGCCCGCCCCCCCCCCAAAAAAAAAAAAAAACTTCCTAATGATTAAATTGCTTTTAAAATGATTTGTACAAGGGCTCAAGTAGAAAATGTTTGGAAATGTATGTGGCAACATGTGTGCAAATGTGCTTGATACAGATGATGTACTGTGTGTTATAATAGCTGTTAGAGCCCCCAATAAAATTATTTTTTTAATGATTTGTACAATTATAGTCAATTCTAGTATTTACTGCCCCCATCTGCCTTACTTTCTTTCTTTTTTTTTTTTTTTAGGCATCACTGCCCTGGTGGTGGGAGTAGGAGGCCCAGCCTTTGCTCCTGTGAGCGGGAATTGAACCTCTATCCCAGTGGGCCGCAGTCCCGCGCACAACCACTATGCCACCGGGGCTCAGCCTGCCTTACTTTTTTATTCCTGAAATCCCCTTCTCTCCCTATCCCCCACCCCGTATCCCCTATTAATCCTGTATTAGTTGTTAGCACTGTGTATCTACTTCTGTGCATCACAAACTGGGAAACCAAACAGAAACAATAAAAAACAAAATAGAAATAAGGCAGGATAAGGATAAAATGATAATAATAAAAGGCCAAAATACAAATAATATGAATAAGTAAGAAAAGACGCCATCAACATTCAAAAAGCCAGGGAGGAGATTTCTATCATGGAACAAGTAAGATATTTGCACCCAGAGCCAATTCAGGTTTGGTCTATAGGGAGATCATGTGGTTAAGTATCCAGT
>PVJH01018797.1:5457-44403 GCA_004026705.1 Nesogale talazaci
TGTCGCTTGGAGATGAGCGATCTCGAACAGAGTGGCACACACGACTAGTATGTGATAAGACCCTCTGCCTCCATGAGCTGAACTTGACAGCCAATGACGGGTAAGATCAGGAGCACTCTTTACTAACCTAAGACAGGCCATGGTGACATTAGAAGGCCATTGACCGATGATGGGTAAGGACTGAATGTGTGTCCTGACAACCTAAGACAGGTGGAGTTCCCGGGAGGATATTACTTGAAAAAATAAAAAAGGGGGACCTGTCAGGAGCCCTCTGGCTCAGATATGCTTGACCTGACTACAGGCTGAATATGCCTGAACTCTGTTGCAGTTTGTTGCCTGGGGTTTGTAGTTTTTCGCCTTTGTAACTGTAAACAGCCCTGGCCTCTGAAGCCTGATTTGCAGCTGTGCTGCCATTCACTTGTTAATTTTGAAGATCAAGATATGCTAATTGCCTAAGCTTGCTTGCCCTATAAAACTGGCTTACTTCTCACAAATCAAAAAAAAAAAAAAAAGAACCCCACCCCATCCCAGAAAAGATGTAACTACTGACAAAACGTATGTATGTATGTATGTATGTATACATTATGATGAGTGTTGTATGAGTCCCCAATAAAATGAATTAAAATTTTTTAAAAAATGCAATTTGTCATACAAAAAAAATCACACAACTAATCCATTGACAACATCACAATAAAAGGACAAATTTATTTCATTTTGCTTGACTCTATAATCAATGCCAAATGGAAACAGTAGTCTGGAAATAAAACACGTCTTGCATTAGGCAAATCTGTTGCAAAAGACCTACTTAAAGTGTGAAAAAGCAGAGAAATCACTTTGAGGAATAAGGTGTGCTTGACTCAAGCTATAGCATTTTCTTCTAAAAATCATCTTATTGGGGGTTCTTAGAGATATTTTTTGGAAAGTATAAAACAATTATTTCAAGAAAACTCATAATATGTTGCCATAATTTTAAAAACATAATATTTGATATCAGCTCCTCTTTTCCACGTCCCTCAAGTACCCTCCCACACTGGTGAATCCTTCATAAATTGTATATTACTCAACCACATCAGTACTCAATGTAATCGGATTTTGATGTGAAATGTTCTCGATATTTTGCAGCAGAGCTCAAATAAAGCATTGGGATCCAATGTACGTGATTTTTTGGGGGGTACATCACTGCCCTCTGGTGGTTGTGGGAGCTACCCAGCCTTGCTCCTGGAAAGTTGCAGCTGGATTTGAACCGCCAAGCCTGTGGGCTGCAGTCCCGCACTCAATCACTATGCCACCAGTGCTCAGCCCGCACATGGTTTTTGTAAACAAAAGCAGTTCCTGTTTTAATCACTCAGCGTTAGTTGATGTAGTTAGTACACATTGTTTAAACTTTTTGCGAATGTTTTCCAAGTAAGTGTTTTGCTATAACTCTCTTAGTTTTGTGGCTTTCTGTACTGTTTTTAGAAAAAAAACATGAGTCCTATAGAAGAATAAATAAAAATAATCATCATGATAAGGAACTATTTCACAATGTTATGGACAATGATGATGCTAATTTAGTAAAAACCTTTTAGAAATCAGTTAAAGAAATGCCATCAGTAGGCATCATTCGATGGATAATTTTAGAGAAAATTGGTTGGAAAAAAGGCAAAGAAGGGGAAAAAAACTCCTGAAAAGCATCTACCAGATGATTTTATGGAAGGTGATTCCCCTTCCAAATAATGGCTCTCCCTCTCTGTGCCTTCTCTTCACATCCATGTCCACAGACCCAAATCCTCATTAATATCAAAGTATGGGTCATACTGCAGTTGTTAAAAAAAACATTAATGTTGTGTTTCTTATTTAAATTATGTAATTTAACTCTGAACAAACTTACTTGGAAAGTTCTGTGCAATGTTTTGTGTAAAAAGGCAAAATGAAGATAAACACTTGGTGGTTGAGAACAGATTAATGCAATTTCATTTCAGTTATTTCTTTTTTTTTTTCAGTTATTTCTTATAGGAAAACTTGATTCAGAACTCAACTGCATCACATCCCATTGCTCCTTCTACAAAAGATTAGCATCGAGGTCCCAGACTCTACTGTATTATTATTATTATTATTATTATTATTCCATATACACCATCTGCTGTATTTCTTCACCCATATTTCTATTATTCACCCCATTGGTGTTATTATACATAGATCCTTGATATCAATTCCTGCTTTCTCCCCTCCCTCCCATCTTCTCTGTATCCTCACGGTACTGAGGAAATAAACATGGAGAAAACATCCCCAACCCATTACAGATCAAGTACACAAGTCCTAAATTAGCCCATATCTCCAATAGCAATCCACAAAATCCTCTTCAGACTCAACACACGCTATGATACCAAATGCAGGACAATCACAGGTCAGTGGGTAAAAGACCTTGGATCCAGTGGTGGTGTAACCATCTCAACGCTGGCAGGGGTCTCCACACAGCTGCTCCAGCTTTCAGGGCTCAGGGTATATCAGTATGTTACCCTGTGTCTTGTCAGCTGCACCATCTCCCAATACATAAGCAGAGAGATATTGTCTCCTACCTCCAAGGAGGAATTACAAAATTTCCCAGAATTCTAAGAGGAGAAAGGCATGCCCACATTGGCTATCTCCAGATTGACAGGATAGTCTCCAATCCTAAACTCTTGATCCTCAAATTAACACCAGGTTAGGTGACTGCTACAGATCTCCAACCAAGTCTGGTGGGGTGCCAATTACTGACCCCTGAGTCAGAAGTCTATTTTCAGGGTTCCTCCATGACATCATGACTTTGCTTGCCTTGTTGCTTTGTTGTGCTCCTCTGTGATTCATACCATTGGTGGAATGGAGGAGGGGGTCAGACCAGATTCACTTCTTGCACAGTGTCTACAGTGTTGTCTCCTGTGATGCTCTGGGCCATTGAGGGGACCTCATGCCTTATGCTGTGGGCACCATTCTCTGTGCATTGGCTACTCTGAGGAGAACTGTCATCCTCCAGGCCTGGTGAACCAGTTTGAGTCTCTCTTTCTCTCTCTCTTAGGTTTCTCCCTTGTGCAAAAGGTAGAACAGCCACTCTCTCCAGCGTATATCTTCAGTGCTGTCCTCAGAAGTACATTCTTCTAGTGAGGGGAAACACAGCTCACATTGGGGCCAGTCCTGCAGTCCTCTCTTAATGCCATGCTTAATGGATTTCCCTCACGGCTGGACACACTGGAGTGATATTTGGTCTCTCACCCACTTGCCTGGGTGCCATCTTGCCAGAATTCCCCAGCTATGGTGTTTTCAATGGTCTCATATGCACACAAAAGTTGGACAATGCAGAAGAAAAACAGAAAAAGAAGTGATGTACTTAAATTATCGAATTGCCAACAACAACAAAAGAAGCAACAAAAGAAAAAAGCTCTACTGACAGAGTTTTCAGTTTTCCTGATAGGTGAGCACATAGCAAATTGCTCCAACTTAGTGCACCCATTGGGGTTGCCTGAGAAAATTCTCTCTGGTCACAGTGAATTTTTTTCATGCAAGAAGTTTTACTCAGACCTCATCTTTTGTGATGACTGGTTTAAGAGAACAGTGTGTTGATGTGAAATTTAGTTTCCTGCTCAAGAAAAAATGCCACAGAAACTGTTGTGATGTTGAACACAGCTTATAAGGACACTATGGCAAAAACCCAAGTGGTTTGATCCGATTTCTTGGGTGGGAAATATCTCTGTTCTTGGTTTTGCATGAGAAATAATTCATACTGTAGCCTGGTTTGTGATCCAATTGAGGTTTTATAAAGGACAGAAGTTCCAGGCTACACAATCACTGAACACAGGGACCTTCAGGGCACAGACCACCCGCATGAGGGGTGGCCTAGGGAGAGAGAGAGAGAGAGAGAGACCACAGCCCTGCAGAAAGTCGAGCAGCCTAAAGGAAGGGGCGGTGATCTCTGGGTTCCGACCTTTAGGGCCTTCCGTTGGGAGCCATAGTCCACGGTCACGCCCATTGGCTGGATTAAGCCCACCTGGGCTAATTTGTGACCACCCCATTGTTTCTGTTTCTAGCTACCTAACACTTTTCTTATTTCAGAAATGGTAAAATATTGACTCATGCCAGATCTTGTTCTGAACATCCATCAACAACTTTCCCAACAATAGAAAATGTTGACAACATCTGTGTACTCATGTTCAAACACCATTGACGATAAGGGCAAGTTAGTTTCAGTGAATTTTTGCAAAGTATTTGGTAAAGAGAAGGGTCGCTGCAAAATGTGTGCCTCAGGTTCTGACTGACCAGGAGAAGAGCATTGAGTGGAAATATGTCATGCTTTAAGAGAACAGTTCTGAAGCAGCACAGACCTTTTTGCCAAGGTCATTACTAATGAGAAGACATGGAGATACTTTTAAGACTCCAAAATAAAAAGCTCCATCAAACTAGTCGAAGCTGTAATCATCACTTCACCCAAGAAAATTTTGTCAAGTGTAATCAAAGATCGTCTTGATTTGTTTTTTGATCATCTAGTATATATCTTATATATACATTATATATACACAAATATACACACATATACATATATAATTCATTCCACCAGGTCAGACTGTAAATCAAAGTTTCTATAAAGAGATTCTGAAAAGATTGCATAGTAGTGTGGGAAAAAAGGCCTGATTTGTGGCAGACAAGGGACTGATTTTGCCACCACGACAATGTACCTACTGACATAGCCATCTCAGTATACCGGTTTTTGTAAAATAACGGATGTTTCTTTTAACACATCCACCCAACTGACCTGATTTCACTTCATGCAATTCATTTTTGTTTCTGCAAATGAAGAGGGGCTGTGGCAGTCATGTGCTTATGTTAATTTTATGATTGAAGGGGTGAAGTCCAGCCTGGTAATCTGGAGATAGCCATTGAGTAGCCAATGAGGCCTTTATGTGGGCACGCTTTCTCCTGAGACTTCTGGGAAATATCGCGATATTTCCCTCGTGAAGATGAGAAGCTATCTTCCCCAGTTGTTGGGAGTTAGTCTCAGAGGCAATGAGTCACAGAAAAGACAAGATGGTAGCATCCGAGAAGCTGGAGGAACTAGCAGAGAGACCACACGGCTTTGCCCTGATGGAGCCAGACTTCTGAAGCTGGTGCGGCATGCTGTTGATGGACCCTGAGCCTTGGAAGCGAGGAGTCATGGGGAGACCCCTGCCAGCGCCAAAATTCTGCACCCACTGACCTGTGACTTTGGGAGTCGGAAGGAGACTTTATAGACTGATTTCGGGCATATGGGTTAATATCTGACTTGTGACTTTGTGCTGGACTGGATTGGGATGCCTTCTTAGTGTCACATTTCTTTTGTATATAAACCCTTTCCTTATATCTATATGCCTGTCTTTGAAATTTGTTCCTCTAGTCTACTCAGACTAACACTGGGGCATATGAAAGGACAATAATTTGGTGATATCGAGGTAAAGAAAAAATGAGGAATTTTAAACAGCCATTTAAATAAATGAGCTTGAAAAAATGTTTGCAAGAATGGAATCACAGATTTGACAAAAGTATTAAGTGTAACCAAATCTATTGGGTGTAATGGAGAGTACTTTGGAGGTAATAAGGTTGGTTTGTAAAAAATGAATAAAGTGGCTGAACCCCAGTGGCGTAAGTGGTTGAGTGCAGAACTGAATCCTGCGGGCTGGGCGGTTCAAATGCAGCGGTGGCTCTCAAGAGCGGCACTGGGTAGTGCCCACAATCACCAGAGGCAGTGATGCCCACAAAAAAAATGAATAAAGGCATAGCTTTGACGGGAAAAATCTGTTTTCTTTTGGGTACCCCCTCATAATCTTAACTACAGGAGAATGAAAAATATATTTTGAGAGAATTACACAGTTAGAACATTCTTTAGAAGCAAGGAGAGTGAAACTGCTTTTCAAGTACTTTGGGCATGTTACCAGGAAGCACCAGGCCCTGGAGAAGGGGATCATGCTAGGTAAAATAGGAAGCCATTAAAAAAAAAAGAGGTTCCTCCACAACATGGAGGATACAATGATGACAACAGTGGGCTGAAGCATAGCAAGGACTGATTCAGGACCAAACAGTGTTCCATTCTATTGCACATAAGGGTTGTGAAGTGTGGGGATGGATTAGAGGACACCTAACAACAAAAGCAGACATCTGTTTTATGTTTAGTTTCATGAGTCATGAAGTATAATAAGTTTTTCAGCTTTTAGGGAGGTGTTGAAATTACAAAGGGATTGCCTGTGCATCTTCAATTTCCAAAAAGGAACTAAAAGTGAGTGGGTGTCGTCTACGTGATACACATGCTTTCTATTATGCAATCTTCGTACTTGGATTATGGAGAAATTGTTATTCCTACTTACAGATAAGGACACTTGGAATCTGAAATGCTAATAAATTACAAAGTCAGAATTTTTGTTGAATCTTTTTGGAGGGGCAACACAGTAAGAATTTTAACTAAAGATTTTGACTGGTTAAAAATGGCAAACTATTGGGCTGAGCCCCGTGGGGTAGTGGTTGTGCGGCGGGACTGCGGCCCACTGGGATGGAGGTTCAATTCCAGCTCCACGGAGCAAAGGCTGGGCCTCCTACTCCCACCACCTGAGGGCAGTGATGCCTAAAAAAAATGGCAAACTATTTACTCTCTTCAATATAACATAATGCTTTTCAATCTACCATTATTACATAATGGTTTAAAGATTGGGGGGGGGGAATTTTACATAGACAAATCAATTCATGTCCAGGTGCTTTGTATTATCATTAGACATAGTCATCATTTATCTGTTTATTCATATTCAGCAACTATTTACTCTATATACCTGACACTATCAAAGGTACTAGAGATACAAAAGTGACAAAAATGAAAGTCTCTGTTCTCGTGGAGCTTCCATTCTAATGTGTAAGGCAACCACATAAATAAGAAATAGAACATATATCAGGTAAATATAGACAAGTACCATAGAGTTAAGGGTAATTAAGAGTGAGTCATATTGGGCTTTATAAGTAGATGGGATAAGAATGCCATAAATATAAAGGAAAACATGACAAAAACTCCCATTGTGTTGTTTCTGATGCATGGGGACTCATTGTATTACAGTAGATAGCAACTTTACAGAGTGGAAGCACCACAATCAGCTTCTAGTACAAGGTTGGTGTTTCAAAGTCATTTACTGACTCCTTAGGGAAAGACCAGGTAATCTACTGTCATGAAGAATACAGCAAAGAAAATTGCATGGAACAATTCGACTCTGTCTCAATGGATTGCTATGGGTCAGAATTAACTTGATTATACTTATTCGCAATCTTTTCTGACAGATTGCTCATCTTTCTTCTGCAATGCCACTAAAACTGAAACTCACCGCCACTGAGTTGATTCCAACACATTGCAACCTTATGCAGGGTTTCCACGGCTGTAAATCTTTACAGAATCAAACAGTCTCATCTTTCTCCATCACAACTGCTGGTGAATTTGAACCACTGACCTTATGTTTAGGAGCTCAATGCTTACCTGACAGTGCTACCAAGTAGGTCCAAACCACCAACTTTAGGTTAGTAGTCAAGTACAGATCCTTTGTGCCACCAAGAAATGTGGGGGGTAAATACCAAATCATATTAATAAATACTGATGCATATCAATATAGGTCAAATAATCAAGTTTCTCTTCATATAGAGAACTAAGAGGAAAGACTATTCCAAATACTATTCTGCTCTCTCAATTTATGTCAGAAAACTTGTTTTTACTATGAGATAATCATTAGAAATACCCCAAAACAGCAAGCTTTCAGAGTAATATTAAAAGACTTAGCCTGTCAGCACCAAGCTCATAGTACGGTATTGAATTATGCTTCGGAACTCTAGTCTTCCAAGTTCAGAGATCTTCACTCTTTAACTTTTCAGCTGCCTTTTCTATTTATCCTCTCCTAAATTCTCATTCCCTTTAAAACATTTAAGGACACTTTCTTTCTGCTTCTGTTCCAAATGTCAGACTCCTAAAGAGACAGATTTTTTCTCTTCCCTTTTTCTTTCTTTAACCTTCTAAATATTAACACACAGAGCAAAATATGAATTAAACATTATTTTCATCATCACTGGGTCTAAAAGAGATCAGCAACAAAAAGAAAAAAGAGAAAACTTCACCTTGACACTGTAAAGGAAATGAAATTGAAGACAATTTTAATGTTGTTTACCAAGAAGGTGATATTGCAAAGTGATCTAAAACTTAAGTGAGTTCGAAAGTCAAATTATCTGTGTTCAAATACCAAATCCTAAGTTGACTGGCTGTATGCCTCAAACAAATTACTAGATTATAAATCATCTTCATGTGGAAAAGGGCTTCAATATGTTACGTGAATCACATGTTCATTCTAAAGATTGCATAAGGTTAATTATGGAGAATTGTTAATGTTGCACCGGACATTTAATAGCACACAACAGATAAATGTTAGTTAATATTACTTTCCATATTGATAAATATGTCGGCTTACTTTGCAAGGAAATCTTGTCCCACTTATTTATCTAGAAAATACCTCTCTATCTTTTAAGGTCCCTACTTGTTACTTGCCTGTTTTCACATTTAAGGAGTCCTGGTGATGTAGTGAGGTACGAGTTGGGTTAGCCACAAGTCAGCCATTCCAACACATTAGCTGCTCTGGGAGAAACATATGAGACTTTTTTGTACTGTAAAGAGCTGCAGTCTCATAACCCCCCAGGAGCAGTTCTCTGCCCTGAGTGTTGTTATGGGTCAGAATGACAGTGATTTCCATTTCTTCATTTAAAAAAATCATAAATATATATGGAACAACAACTTTGCTGTCTCAGCCTCCTTCACATGAACAACTCAGTGACATTAATGATGTCTATCATGTTGCTTGCCCATCACTATTATCCGTTTCCCAATTTCTCATCACCCTAACAGAACTCAGAGGAGCCTGGGGGTATAGTAGGTTATCATTGGGCTGCTAGCTGAGAGGTCAGCAATTCAAAGCCACCCTTGTCTATTGTTTGGCTTGAGATCGAGTTCAGTTCTAGGTTTGAAGAGTATCTAAGAGGCAGAGTATCAGGAATTTCATCCGTCACTATCATAAAGGGAACCTGGTGTTTTTATGATTTGTGTTCCATATTTTTCTGCAACTGTACCAAGGACCTGCAGTGTGGATTACAACTCAAAGTAAAGAAGAAAAAAATTCTCACAGCTGGACCAATAGGTAAAATGGATAAAAGGTTAATGTTGTCAAAGAGCTTGTCTTATTTGGATCCACAGTCAATGCACATGGAAGGAACAGGCAAGAGCTCAAATGACAAATTGCATTAGGTAGATCTACTACACAAGACCTCTTTGCATATTGAAAAGGAAGAATGTTACTGTAGGGACTAGAGTGAGCCTGACTTAAGCCACAGTATTTTCAGTTACCTCATGTGCATGTGAAAGTTGAAAGTTGAATGGGGAGGACTGGAGTACAATTGATGTATTTGAATTGTGGTTCTGGAGAAGAATATTCAAAATACCATGGACTGCTAAAAAGGCAAGGCAATCTGTCTTGGTTGAAGTTTTGCCAGACTGCTCCTTAGAGGTGAAGATGGCATGACTTAGTCTTGCACATTTGGGGCATGTTGTCAGGAGAGACCAGTACCTGGAAAATAACATATTTGATAAAATAGAGGAGCATCAAAGATGAGGAAGGCCCTCAAGAATATGGGATTGAAACTGGAGTTGCAACAATGAGTTCAAGCATAGGAAAATTGTGAGGTTGTCACAGGACCTAGAAGTGTTTGATCTCCTGTGTATAAGGTCACTATGGTTTGGAGATGACTCAATGTACCGGAAAACGACAATCACAATAACCAGGACCCTTTATTGTGATGATCAATCATTTTGAAGTAGTAGCCAGGACCCATTTGGTTCTTGGGGTTTCCGTATGGAGTAGACATAATCAGCTAGTCATTTGGGCTAGTTATTTCCTTGCATCTTTGATTTTGTTTACTCTTGTTTGCTCAAACCTGAGAAAAATCAGCATTTTCACTCACAAACTTTTAAGACTCTGGTTCTTGCTCACAGAAGAAGCATGTAGAACCCTGTCATTGTGAGCCATGTTATGTCAGTTGACCTTAGTGTTGCCCTAGACTGAAATCCTGAGGTCCCCAGGATTTTGTTCAGCATGATATCCACATTTTGAGATGTTTAAAAGATTCATTGTTATTCTTCATCACGACACAGTACACCACCAAGTGTGTGCACCACAGTGTGTCTATTCATTCATCCACCAATGAACATTTAAATTATTGCCTTCTTTTTGCTATAGTGGATAATGCTTCTGGGGACATGGTGTGTGTTTATCTATTCATGTCCCCACCACTAGGATATATAAAGCCCCCTCCCAAAAAATAAAAGGAATGCTTCCCAACGCTATATATTTATTTTTTTTCACAAATATACATTACCTTCAAAGTATTCTCAATTACATTAGTGAAATCTTTGATTTATTTCTTAGAACTGTTTTCCAAACTCATCTGTTTGTATGGCAGTCAGCATTACTCTCCTTTTTCTCTTCACTTCTGTGTTGTCAAATCACTATCCTTTCATGTTTTTCTTCATTCTCATAAACAAAATAAGATGTTGCACAGAATGAGGTCAGGTGTGTGGGGCAAGAGAAGTATGCTGCACCAAATTGGTGCACTAAGCTGGCTTCTTGAGCAAGTACATTGTTAAGGTGGCAAAATGAATCCCCAGTGTGCCACAAATCATGATTTTTTTCGGCCTCACATTTGTACACAATCTTTCCAGACCTGTAAGTAGAAAGTTTGATTAACAGTTTAGCCTAATGGAACAAACTCCAAATAACTTATCCCACTCACATAAAAATGAACAATTTAGCAAAAAAGAATTCAATATGAAATTTGATTTCACTTGACAAGCTTTTTTTTTTTTTGAGACGAGGTGATGGTTTTGTCTTACACTTGCTTGATTGATGTTGGCTTGGGGATCGTAAGAATAACACCATGTCTTCTCACCAGTAATGACCTTGGAGAAAAGTCTGTATTACTTAGAGCTGTTCTTTCAAAGCATACCCGATGCTCTTGTTCATGGTCAGTCAGAACCCAATGCACAAATTTCAATGCAACCTTTTTAATTCTCAAATATTTCATTAAAATTCACTGAACCACTTTCCAATATAGCCCAGATAAAGTCCACATATATTCAATGATACATTTTAATTGTTCGAGTACAAGTGCATGGATTTTGACATTTTCATATGCTGTGGAAGTTGATAGACATCCAGAAAGAAGTTTGTCATCAATTGACATTTTCACCTTTTTTTGAAATGAGAAAACCACTCATACACTTGAGTATTCCCCAAGTGCTGTACTTGTAAGCTATTTTCAACATCATAGCAGTTTCTGCAGCATTTTTCTGGACCAGAAGACTAAATTTCACATTTGCACAAAAAAGGTTCACTGTGATCAGAGAGAACCTTCCTGGGTGACACCACTGGGTGCACTAACTCAGAGCAAGTCACTAGATGCTCCCTTGGAGGTCGAATGTGTACTTGGAAAGCTTCACTCTGCCCAGTGCAGTTCCAGTTGTTGTTGTTGCTGTTGTTGTTGTTGTTGGGCAGAGAGGGACAGGGGTACCCTCCCTCAGATACCTAACAGTGAGATTTCATTTTGTGTGGAACCACAATCAATGTTCATGAAAGTGGCAGTCAAGAGATCAAATGATGTGCTTTATTGGGAAAATCTGCTGCACAAGATCTGGAATGTTGAAAAGCAAGGATGATACTTTGAGGATTAATGGGTGCCTGATGCAAGCCACAGTATTTTCAATAGCCTCATATATATCTGAATGTTGGAACTTGAATAAGGAAGAAAACAGGAGAATCAATGTGTTAGAATTTGGAGCTGGCAAAGAATACTGAAAGAATACTGAAAGCCAAAACAACAACAACAAACCAGCAAATCTGTCTTCTCAAAAGCATGTCCAGAGTGTTCCTTTGAGCTAAGGATAGTGAGACTTGGTCTCATATAATTTGAGCATGTTGTCAGGAGCAACCAGTACCTGGAAAAGAGCATCATGCTTGGTCCAGTAGAGAAACAGTGAAAAAGGGGCAGGCCCTGGTCATAATGGATTGGCATGGTGGCTGCAACAATGGTGGTTATGCAAACATAGCTGCTATTGAGAGGATGGCAGAGGACGGGGAGTGCTGCATTCTGTTGTACATAGATAGGGTTGCTGTGAGTCAGAATTGTCTGGAAAACACATAATCACAGCACAATGCCCATGAATCACCATTATTGCTTTGCCATGAATCAGAAACAACTCTAGCACGTAACAATCAGAAGATACGGACAACAGGGAAGTAAGTGAAGGGACACATTGGACAGTGTACGATATGAATAGGTAATAACAATTTGTAAATTATTAAGGGTTCATGGGGGAGGGAAGTGGGGGAAGGGAAATATAGGGGCTGGTACTGGGGTCCTAGGTCGAGGAGGATGTTTTGAGAATGATGTTGGCAACGAGTGTGCAAATGTGGCCTGCATACAATTGATGCATGTATGGATTGTGATCGGAGTTGTATGAGCCCCCAATAAAAATTATTTATAAAAAAGGAGGGGGAAGGAGGAGCTTATACCAAGGGTTCAGTTAGAAAACATTTGGAAATTAAGATGGCAACATGTGTACAAATCTGTTGATACAAAAGATATATTGAATATTATAAGAGCTGTTAGGTCCCCTAATAAAATCATAGGGAAAATGTGAGATTGTTGGATCATTTGGTATGTTTATGTTCAACTCGTTAAGGGAGAACCATACAATTTTCCACAGTGGTTGTACCATTTTATAGTCCCATCAATATTATATGAGAATTCAAGTTTATCCTCACCCTAACCAACATGTGTTGTTTTCTGGTGTGTGTGTATGTGTTTTAATTTTGCTTTTATAGTAGAGGTGCTTTGATAGATCACTCTTTTAAATTTCATCTTGAGCATTTGAATAACAAGCATTTCTTCAATTGTTTATTGGCTGTCTGAATGTTTCCTTTGGTGAACTATCCATTAAAGTCTTCTGCCTATTTAAAATATTGGATTGTTGTTTCTTTGTGGAAGTACTGAAATTTTCTATAAATTTTATACTTCAGTCCATTGTAAGATATGCAATAGTCAATTTTCCCGCAGTTGGAAGTTTACTTTTTACCATTTTGATGAATGCATTGATATACATAAATGTTTAATTTTTCAGGCAGTCTCAGTCATCGAGTTTGTCTTCTGCTTTTTGTACTTCTATGTTTCATGTGACAATGTTGCTATGCTTTGTATCACAGTTCTAAATGTGTCTGGCTTTCCTTTGGTTACCTTTATGGTTTTGCTTTTTATATTTAGATAGATGATCTCTCTTGAGGTAGTGTACGCATGTGGTGTGAGATATAGATCCTGTTTCATTGTTCTGAAAGTGGATATCCAATTTTGCCAGCACCAATGTTTAAAGAAAGAGTTAAGAGAGCCCCAGTGGTGTGGTGGTTATGCACTGGGCTGCCAGAGAAATCATATGTGACTTTCCATTCTTATAAATAGCCTGGGAAACTCACAGGGGAAGTTCTACTCTTTCCTATGGCGTTGCTATGACTCATCATTGACTCAGTGGCAGGGAGCTTTGGGTCTGATCACATAGTGGGTTACATATTGATTTGCTAACCACAGGTCATTGGTTCAAATCCATCAGTTGCTCTAAGAGTTACAGATGAGGCTATCTACTGTTGTAAAGACTTAAAGTCTCAGTAACTCAAATGGACAGTTTGACTACGGATGGTAGGGTAAAATGAGTTAGAATTGAATTGACGGCAATGCATTGGGATTTTTTATTAAAGAGACTACCTCTTCCTCATTTCACGGGTTTTGGACCCTGAGTCAAATATCAGCTGCCCATATATGGATGTATTTGTTTCTGGGTCCTCAAATACTATTCTATAGGTCTATGTGTCTGTCATTATACTGATACTAGGTATTTTGATTACTGTGACTTTTTAGTAGGTTTTGAAATTAGGGAAAATGAAGCCTCCTAACTTTATTCTTCCTTTGTAGTTTTTGCTTATTTGGGGATTGTGATGGGTAGGTTTGTTATGCCAACATGGCCACAGAAGATTGGTGGGTCTGTTGTGACGGCACAGCCAATGAACACGCGGGATGAACTGAAGGGCAGATATAGGAAGAGTTTCGCAAGTCCCGTCCTCTCTCTCTGTTGTTTTCCTGATCTTTGGACCAGAGAGCGGCCTTGTTCGTCCTGTGCCTCGACCTTCAAGCAACACTACCTGTGGGACACCTAATTGTGGACTGTGTTACTGTGAGTTGAGGATCCTTCAAGCCCTACTTCGACACGCTTCTGGGATATACATCTCTTGAGCTGGGGACTGTTGGACTCTGTTATCTGGCTGACTGTTGGCGACAGTTGGTGACTGTTGGCGACTGTTGCTCTGCTGTTTGTGGCCTGTAACCAGAAAGCCTGGATTGCTCTACAGAGGACTATTCAGTGGCCCTCAAGAATTGAAGGACTGCTAGTCTTGTAGTTGCCTCACTCAAGTGAGTTGCACTGAGCAATCTGTATTGCTTTATAGTTAACTTTTTCTCTTTTTATTTTATATATCTTAAGTGAGGTGCACTGAGCAATCTGTATTGCTTTATAGTTAGCTTGTTATCTTTTTATCTTATATATTATCTTTCTCAGTATATAAATATATAAAAAGGCATTACTAGTGTCCTGAATTTTATTTCTCTAAGAGAACCCTGCCTGACACGGGGATCCCTTTTCCATCTAAAGTTAATTACGTTTACCCCATCTTTTAAAACAATGTTGATGGAATATGAATCAAGATTATATTGCATCTTAGATAACTAAGAGTAATATTGGCATTTCCATGATGCAAAGTCTGAGATACACATTGGGCTGTTAACTGCAAGGTCTGCAGTTTGAAACCACAAGCCAAGCCAAAGAAAAAGAAGAGATTTTCTATTCCTATAAAGGTTTCCAGTATTCAGAAACTTAAAGGAACTGTTCTTTCTACTTTTGTAAATGTTTACAAACTCACAGGGGCAGTTCGACCCTGTCCTGTAAGATCACTGAATCAAAATTGGCAGTGCACTTGAGAAGTTTTCCTATACATGCACATAACATAATCTTCCATTTATACAGAAGTCTATCTTTGTCTCTATCTCTCCATCCCCTTCCCTCTCTTCCTGCAGTGATAGTTTTGCAGTTTTCTTTGATAGATCTTTTGTGTCTCTAGTTAGATCCATTCCTAAGTATTTCATCTTTTGGGTGAGTGTTGAAAATTGTACTGCTTTCCTGATTCCTTTTTCAGAGTTCTCCATAAAGATGAATGAGTTGGAATAGCATCAATAGCAATGTTTCCCTAGTTGAAAACAAGCTATTCTATTTTTATATCATTTTGATTTTTCCATTTGAAAATTCTTTACCTACATGACTTATTCCTTCTTTTTGCCTGGAGCTTTCATAAATTGCAATCTGATATCTCTGATTTTTTATTTTTAGTCTTGTAAGTCTTGTAGTCTCTGTTGGTGCTAATTTCCATTCAATGTTCATGTGCACCTTTAATCTCAGGATTGTCTTTGTCATTGGTGGTTCTTTCTCCAAAGGACTTCCTTAAGCATTTCTGTAAGGTTGTTCTGGTTTTTACAAATGCTTTAGTTTTCATTTATATGGACAAGTCCTAATTTTGCCACTGTATTTAAGGCACAAATTTCCAGGAGATATACTGTCTTGGATTGCAACATATCACTCCATTCCTTCTCATGAGCATGCTTGCTGCTGAGAAATCAGAGTTTAGTCTTAATAGTTCTCTTTTTGGTAGCTTTCCTTTTTTTCTTCTAAAGTTGCTTTCATGATTCTTTCTTTGTCTTTGATTTCAAGAAGTTTGATGATCATATCTTGGTGATTTTCTTAAGCCCTCTACCTGTGTTGGGTTGGTTGAATCTCTTGAATGTATATTTTCTTATCTTTAAGAGGATAGTTTTTTTCTTCTTCCAGTATATCTTCAACAATTGTCTTCATTTGTTTATTTTATATCTCTTCCCTATCTGGAATTCCAATCACACTTAAGTTGCTCCTTTTGGTGGTTTCCAGCATTATTCTGAGGATTTCATTTTGTTTTTCTAACCAATTCCTCTAACAGATTGGTATCCAGTGAACTCCTTATCTGGATTGACATCTGGTAGATGCTGTCCTTTGTTCTAATTTCCAGTCATTGTCTGCTCCTATTGGTGGTCTCTCTGAATAACTCCACTTAATATTTCTTAGAAAGTTGGTCTGGCTGTAGAAATTCACTGAATTTTTATTTATCTGGTAATATCCTAGTGTCACCATTGTATTTGATGGACAATTCCTCTGGATATGTAATGTTGTTAAGCAATTCTCACCCCCCCACCCCCATTGTTTTAGAAATGGCATGCCATTGTATCTTGCCTTCATGTTTTCATCCTTCTATTCTAGTGATTTTATTCCCAGATTTCCTTATGCCTCCCTATCACTTCTGGTTCCTGGCTCAGTATCAAGAGTAGTTAGCCTTGAAATTCCTTGGTATAATAAATAACATTCTAACTTGTGTCAATAATCAGTGTTTTTGTCCTTTGTTCAACACAGTGATAATATTCCCTTCAGGAGTCTTTGATGTCTGACAGTTCTACCTCTGCTGCTGCTGCTGCTTCTACCATGTCCTGGATCCATTGCCCGAGAATACCACACTCGTTGGGAGAATATACTTTGCCACAGCTGCTGTCCAACTCCAGAAGCTCTTTAACTTCTGGTTGATTTCATGGTTACTGTTGCCTCTTTAAATCTATAAATGCTTACACAGGATGACTCAACATCTTGAAAGCCCAGCTTCATTCTTATTCTTCTGACTTCAGACACCTCCCTAGCCTCCTGTGTGAAGACTGTCACAGACCCATACTTCTGCCTACATTTTAGTAGTCTTTATATACTTTAGTGGCTCCACACAAAAAATAATAAGCTGTGCCCCTTCCAATAAAAAATATAAAATATCTGTCCCCTTTTTTGGTGTTCCTTATATTCAACATGAAGTTTCATGATCAATATCTCTAGTTAACCAAATCTGTCACCCATGCCTTCTGTTTCACAGTTGTAATCCAGCTTATAAATAGGATATTCTAATTGTCAGATGAATTCCAGAATTGAAAAACTGGTGTTCAAAATTCATCATTCTTATTTCAAATATAATGAATGCTTATTTTAAAATATATTTGTAGAGTATATAGAATTCAGTAATATGTTTCTTACAATTTCATCATTCCCAATTAAATTATAGATGTGATTTAATGGAATATGAGAAGATGTAAGTTCATTTATTTTGTAATCAGAAAATACTATAAGGAGAAAACATTTATGAAACTTGAATTGAACCCAGACTCCATAGTCAGATGTAAGCATTCATAGATCAGTCACTTGAGAGATGATGGTTTATAGCATACATGATGATACTTTCCCTCTCTCTAATTTGATGGCCATTGGTTCTAAGTTAGTTATTGAATCTCCACTACTGTGCTAGGTCCTAGGCACAAAAGATGTTGCATAAATACTGACTGCCATTAAGGAATCCTAATTTATTCTGAAAGGAAACACAGTAATGAAAAAATGTTGTTGTTGTACAGTGCTCAAAGTGCTTTTAAAATAATAGTGAAGATAAGGACAGGAGGTTGAGAACAAACATTAGTAAGAATCAACTTTGATTTATACCTTGTCCTGTTTCACTGATGAGCTCATGATTGATCTTGATTCAACTCAGTTCACCCAGACCAAGTTCAACCCTCCTTCATGTGACTTCCTTAGATTTCACTACATATTCCAGTGTCTCTTGATCTGCATATCTCTGAATTTGCTTTGAGTTTGCTGAAGAGAAATAATTTTTTCTCATTATCCTGTTTTCCAAAGAACCAATAATAAAGTTTGGCACATAGTGCTCAACAAAGACTTGTTAATCATTCAGGTGAATGAAGAAGAAACGAATTAACTAAATCAAGTATGGGGAATGGGCTAATTCCTTTGCAGCCTTTACCTAGAAATTTATATTTCAGCTACCAACACTCACATGTTGCTGAGCTGAAATTTGAAATTCCATGTGAGGGTTAAAAAGATTATCCAATGTTATAGGATGACCTTGCTTTTATTTTGTTATCCTAAACTCCATATTTTACATTGTTGAAATTCCGGACTGCACCCATTATGCCAAAGCTCCTTAGTAGCTATACATAGAGATAGAAAGACACACACCTAACATGTGTGTGTGTGTGAAAGAGAAAGAGAGATTGCGAAAAACTGGTTAAATGAACTAGAAAGAACTGCATATTTCCTATATCAAGAAAATTGTTTGGTAACCTCTTGATTGAGTCAATTCAAATAATGTTAGCTGTTGTTTTAACCATTCAGGGGGTTATTATTTGATGTTACTATGGTTTCACTAGCTATCTGTTGCCTCAGACTTTGGCAAGCACTAATGAAGAAATTTACACTCAAGTAGATGTGCAAGATGTAATTCTCTTGTTTCTGTAATGCAGCTTCACTTCATGCCTTAGTACATTTGAATCTGTTTTATATCATTTTCGATGTGTATCTTACTTTCCTAGTGCTTCTGTAACAGAAATAACACAATTGGGTGACTTTAAGAATAGAAATTTGTTTTCTCATAGTTCAGGCAGCTAGAAGTCAGAGTTCACGGTAATGACAGTACAAGTCTCTCTGCCAGTTCTAAGGAAATATACTTGTCTATTTCAGCTTCTGCAGCCCAGTGTTACTTGGTTCTTAGCAACCTTCATACAGTATCTCTATACACCAGTGCTATGATTTGTGCTTCTTCCTGTGTCTATCTTATCCTTTCTATATCTCAGAAGTGATTAAGTTTAGGACACATCACATATGACTGTGTTTTGCTAAGGCAAGGTAAAAAAAATCCTATTCCTATATTGGAAAACAGCCATAGGTTGAGGGATTAGGATTCCCGCACATATTATAGAAGGACCAATACAATACAGAATAATGGGCATTCTTTTTCCTTTCCCTCTTTTTTATCACTTAAGAAACATTTACCCAAAAGAGGTCTATTTAGCAATTTTGGGAACATCCTTTCCTATTTGCTATTATTTTTTAAATTATTTTATTGGTAGCTCTTATAGCTCTTACAACAACCCATTGTATCAAGCACATTTGTATATATGTTGCCATCAGACTTTTCAAAATATGTTCTTTCTACTTGAGCCTTTGGTAACAGCTCCTGAGTGTTTTTCTTTCCCTTCCCCACAACAATGGACTTTCTAAAGAGCATTTAAGGAATTCCAACTAGTCCAGCATTTACTTTCAGGTATTCAAAAATGTTTCCCTTTTTAAAACCACATTCTAAAAATTCTGAGTGCATCGTGGAATTAACTCTAATAACGTAAGTATTCCCATCATAGAGGTTAGCTATACAGATAATCTTCTTGTCCTGTGAAGTTTCATAATCTGTATTTGCCCCGAATGCCTCTTCACGTGGTCCTACAAATGTGGTATTTGTGAAGACACATGCTTTCCTGAAATTTTTAGTTAATGAGTCAAAAGGGGAGATTTAGGTTGAGGACAGCCACAAAACCATTCCTTTCCCTTCAAAATTATTTGGATGTGAGTTCCAAATCTTATCTTCTCTAAATTCTAGGGGTTTAATACTCTCAATTGGAAACAAAATTGTCTCGCATTCAGTCTTAAGAAATGACTTCCTGTCAAGCTATTGTGTCCTAGGGAGCCAGCTATGATGAATCCATACAGCACAACATGCACAGAGACCTTTAGCTAGCCTGTCAACTCTCCATTTGCCTTTCACGTCTTGGTTTTTCAGCTCCTGGCTTTCTCTCTTATCTTAAGCCCCTTCATTTGACCCTATTGCTCTTTCCTGCTAAGCTCTTGCTTTCTGTGAAGAAGCCCGTTTGACGTCTTTACAATCATAGTTTTCACAAGAACTTCATAAGAGTGATAAGAAACAATAGTCGAACATTAATAAAAAGCTAAATTTGTTCATCCTGCTGGGGCAAGTTACATGCTGTGAGTGTGTTCCCAGCTGCTAGGGCAGCCTCTATAAAGTTTTTTTTTTTAAGTTCAAAGTTTCTGGGGAAATAAGGAAAGATCCAAATCTCTTACTGATACAAACGTCATGATTTAGAAGCAGCTGGTGCTCACATGGGAATTTAAAATGCAATTAACACCCGTCTTCTAAATATCTGGTAACCATAAATTGAAAGATGTTATCTCAGAATCTGTAAAATGGCCTGGTGCTTTTTCTAAGTAGAATCATAATCATACAAACTTAGAAGCAGAATTAATTCAGTCTCACTATTTTTTTTTTTGCTTTCAAAGTAGACTCATAAAACAATTGTTGACTCAGGATGTTTGAATCAGTGGACCTGAGAAATAGCTTAAAACTATGGCCTCATTTTGCATAGGGGAAAGACTGTTTCTTTCCATAAAATAGTTCAATGGAGAGAAGGGAAAATAAGACCCATGTTCTTTTCACTTTAAAAAGCCAAGTCAAATCCATTGCTGGTGAGAATGCAAATATATTATGAAAAAACTGTAACAGTTCCTCAAAACATTACCAATATAGCTACTGTATGATCCAGCAACACAACTCCTAGGTATAAACTCAGAAGACTTGAAAACATCCCCCTCTCTCCATAATAGAGGAATGGGAAAAAATACTGGTTTCCAAGCAGAGTGCATTGGAGGGAAGAATATAGAAGATCAAGAGGAGAAACCTGCCTTGAACCATTAAAACCATGTCAATTGATAGCCCCTGTGATGCACGTTAGGCCTGATCTGATTTTCAACATTTTCTGTAATTTTTTTTACTTTTTTGCCCACATTGGAGCATATTTCAGATGTGTTCTGTCATTGGACATGACCCTCTTGAAAAAAAATTTTTTTCTGGTTTACAGTATATGAAACCCCGAAGTGATGAACTAATAAGGACAGCAAACAGAATAAGAGTTCCTTGGGGATACAGTGGTGGTAATGGTGGTTGGGGTTAATAGGGAGCTGATGTCAAGACGTTCAAGGAGGAAAAATATATTTTGAAACGGTGATACGATAGTACAATGCTAGTTGATATGATGATTGAACTATGTAACAATATGATATCTGTATTATTCCCAATAGGTTTTTTAAAAAAAAAAAAGACTTGAAAGCAGAGACTCAAATAGAGACATCTACAGCAATATGCACTGCAGCACAATTAATAATAAAAAGTGGAAACAACCTAAATACCCAGCAGACATTACATGAGTAAACAAAATGTGATGTATACATACAAAGGAATACTACTCAGTTAGTAGAAGAAATGCTGCAATATGGATGGAAATGGCCTTGACTAATTGTTAGGGTTACAAAATCGATCATGAGTTTGATCTGTCTCGCTCATTGTTGTCCAAAAAAACCCTGCATGCAGGTAAAACATTTGAATTGATCAAAAATGTATGATAGATACATTAAGACCATCTTGTTTTGGTCTAAAAATTATAGGTAAATATCTTGAATTATATCTCTTCAATGCTTTCAGGTATCCACAGAATAAGTTAATGTAGCAGTAGTTCTTTTTTTAATTTTTTTTTAATTTTTGGGCATCACTGCTCTCCAGTGGTGGGAGTAGGAGGCCCAGCCCCACTACTGGAATTGAACCTCCGTCCCAGTGGGCCGCAGTCCTGCGCACAACCACTACACCACCGGGGCTTAGCCCAGCAGCAGTTCTTATTAATCATTTCTCTTCAATTACCTGAGAGCAGTCACCCTTGTAAATAGAAAAGGACCATACAACTCCAAATTATATCATTAGCCTATTCAGAATTCTTCTTTCTATTACAAAGTGTGTGTATATATATATATATATATATATATATATATATGGTTTTCTGGTTTTCTGTTTATTCGTTACTTTTTGTATTCACTGTAGAATTCCCTACTGAACTGTCAAAATTCAACTTAAAAATATACCATATCATTAGTAAGGCAGATCTCTTAAATTTAGCAAAGCCTTTTGGGAGTTGTTATTTTTTGTTTATCATATATAAATTATTTTAATATTTAATATATTATTTTTCTTGTATAATACTGTGCCATTTGACAATGCCTCAGATAATATACCATTATTTTCTTTCCAGTTGGTTCTGATTTTCTATTATTTTCAACTTGCTAATACCAAATACCCCACTATACATTTTTCTTGACCTTATTACACATGCTATGAGGTATATCTTCACTCAGGGGTCCATACATCCTGAAGCTTAAAGTGTCTTCCATCTCCTTGCATCCCATATTTCCAACAAACTGGACTTAAGCTCAGTTTATAATACATTTCTTCATAAAGTTCAGAACAGTTGCATATATATTCAAAAGAAATGATCCTCTTATTTACAAACTGAATCTCACTTTTATATTCCAAGTATCTGGCAATAGGAACAACCTTCTCACTATTTTTAAATCAAGAAGTTCATATACTCTTAACCTCTTTTTTTATTGTCATGAATGCAAATCCTACACAAATCTTAATTGTTTTACCCATTAATATCTTCAGTTTTCATCAGTTAATTTAATCAGCATTTTTAAAAGAACATTTTATTGGGGGTTCTTACAGCTATTATAAAAATCTATGCATGCATTGATTACATTAAGCATATCTGTACAAATGTTGCCATTATCATTTTCTAAACATTTATATTCTATTTGAGCCCTTGGTTTTAGCTTCTCTTTTACGCTCCCCCCATATTCATTTCCTCTTGATAAATTATAGGTTATTATTACTTCCATACCTTGCACCAACCATCTTTTCCCTTCCCATGTAGTTTCTTTTCCACTTTTCTCTCCACCTTCCCATTACCATCCTGATATTGCTACTTCCATTTCTGTTCCTGAAGAATTTATCTGACCTGAATTATATGTGTTCTGAGGTTTTATCTGAACCTGTGCACATGCTCCAGCCTACACTGAAAGACAGGATGGGGTGAGGAAGTCTTAAGGAACAAGAGGAATATTGTGTGTTTCATTGGTGCCACACTTTACCCTGGCTGACTCATCCATTTCCTGCAACCCTTCTGTGAGGAGATGTCGCATAGTCTACAGATGGGTTTGGGGTCTCTGCTCCAACTCTCCTCATTCTCAACAATATTCTTTCTTGTTTGTTTGTTTTTTTATATTATGAGGCCTGTTACTGATTCCATGGACACCTCATGATCATACAGGCTGGTGTGTTTCTTTGGTGTGGCTTTGTTGCTTCTCTACTAGATGACCCCTTCAAACATTTATAACCCCGTACACCACTAGCTTTCTTCACCACATTTATTTTTGCATCCATTTTGACTGAAGATTTTTGATAATTCACTATGCGTTAAGATTTTCTCACTACAGTGAGAAGAAAGGAGATAAATTACACTTTCTTTAAACATTCTAAATGTTAATAACTAACAATGAATATGAGACATGCTCACAACAATTACAATATAAGAAGATGGCATAGTATAGTTATAGAACTTATGATTAGAGAAGAAGTCAAGTAGATTTAAGTTGATTTGAGGGAAAGGGAAGGCAATATATATTAAATTAAGTTGACCAAAAGACAATGCAGGCAGTGTAAGATACTAGAAGTAATGCAGCAGTTAAGACAAAAATAAATACTGCTATGCACGCAACCCCACACTGGTGATTGATGTAACTTGTGTTGGTATTATGTGCCATTCATTCAGTTATTACTCATAGCAATACTACATAAAACAGAACAAAACACTGCCTGGTCCTGTGTCAGCATCACCATTGTTCTTTTGTTTGAGCACATCCTCATGGACACTGGATCAGTTCATCTTGTCTATGATCCTCATCTTATTTGCTGTTCCTCTTTTTACCAAGCACAATGTTGTTTTCCAAAGTATGTAGGATGAAGTCTCATCCTCCTTGTCTCTATGGAGCATTCAGACAGTTACTTAGTCTGAGAAAAATTTGTGGGTACCTTTGGCAGTTGTGATAGGTACGCTTGTTGTGCCAACATGGCCAAAGAACACATGTAAGACAAATTGAAAGGCGGAGATATAAATGGCTGGGCGGTTCCCACCCTTTCTCTCTTGCTCTTGCATCTTCAGACTATCTGGCTGCCTGTTTTTTCCTCTGCCTCGATTTCCAAGCTACACTACCAGTGGGTCACCTAATCTGGGGACTATGTCGCTGTGAGTTGAGGTTTCTTCAAGCCCTGCTTCTCACACTACTGAAATATGTATTTCCTGAGCTGGGAACTATCAGACCCTGTCATCTGGCTGACTGTTGGTGACCTGCCTTGCTGTTTGCTGCTTGTGGCCAGATAGCCTGAATTTCTCTACAGAGGACTACTTGGCGGCCCTCAAGACTCAAAGGACTGCCAATCTACTAGCTGTCTCATGCAAATGAGTTGCACTGAACCATTTATGCTTCTTTATAGATCAGTTAACTGTTTATTTCTTATATTAGATATCTTTCTATCTATATAAATATATCAAGAGAATTACTAGTATCCTAGTTTTGTTTCTCTAGAGAAGCTTGTCTAACACAACAGTATACAGGACTTTTATTATTCTTCACTAGCATAATAGCTCAAATGCATTCATGTTTTTTTCAGTCTTTCTTAGTCAGTATACAAATTTTTTTAATGTACAAAGCAAATTTATTTATAATAAAAATAAAAATCAATCAAAATGTTCATCTAGTTGCTAACGAATAAATACAATTTAGTATTTCCAAGCAAGTGAACAACATCAATAATAAAAGTTAATGAACTGTTGAATTTTGCAAAATGTGGGTTACACAATGAAAATTGATAAATTGAATTCTATGAAATTATAGAAATCCACAATCAGAAATTCATCCCAGAGAAATGAAAAGGATGGTCCCACAATAACGTTCACACAATTTTTACAGATCCTTCTTTTGATAGTTGAAGGTCAGTCATTTATATTTTGTCATTATAAAATGCAAGATTGAGATAGAGTACAGACAAATTTGTTGTTATTGTTTACAGGCAATATTTTAAATTATTTTATTGGAGGCTCATACAAATCTTATAATGATCAGTACATACATTCATTGTATGCAGACCACATTTGTACATTTGTTGCCATGATCTGTATTGAAACATCCACCTTCTACTAATACCTTGGTATTAGTTCCTCATATTTCCTCATATTTCCCCTCCCTCCCAGTTCCCCCTCCCTCATGAATCCTTAATAATTTATAAATTATCATTATTTTGTCATATCATATACTGTCTGATGTGTTCCTTCACCCACTTCTCTGTTGTCCATATCCCGGGGAGGAAGTTATATGTAGATCCTGAAATTGTTTCCCCCATTCTACTCAACCTTCCCTTCACCCTCCCAGTAGCACTACTCTCACTACTGGTCCTGTCTTGAATCCCCCATGTTTCCAGCTCCAGTATACATCCCTTGGTCTAGCCAGATTTGGAAGGTAGAATTGGAATCATAATAGTTGGAGGAGGAGGCATTTAAAAACTAGAGGAAAGTTACATATTTCATTGTTGCTACACTGTACCTTGATTGGCTCATCTCATCCCTGCAACTCTTCTGTAAGGAGAGGTTGCTTTGCTTACAGATGGGCTTTGGGTCCCCAATCTGTACTTCCCCTCATTTATAATGATATAACTTTTAATTCTTTGATGTCTGATACCTGATACCTTTGATACCTCATGGTCACACAGACTGGTGTGCTTCTTCCATGTGGGATTTTTTTGCTTCTGAGCTAGATGGCCGCTTGTTTACTTTCAAGCCTTTAAACCACAGGCACTATATCTTTTGATAGGCTGTGACCATCAACTTTCTTCACCACATTTGTTTATGTACACATTTGTCTTCAGCAACCATATCAGGAAGGGAGGCATGCAATGATATGATTTTTAGTTCTTGATGCCTAATAACTGATCCCTTTGACACCTCATGATCATACAGGGTGGTGTGCTTCTTCCCTGTGGGCTTTGTTGCTTCTGAGCTAGATGGCTGTTTTTGTTTTTGTTTTTTTTTTACTTTCAAGCATTGAAAAACCCAGCAGTGTCCAACTTTTTCATGTATATTAGGCCACAGAAAAGATCATGACTTGGGCTGTGTGCATCTGAGTCCTCAAAGCAACATCCTTGCTTTTCAGCACTTTAGAGAGGTTTTGTACAGCACACTTACCCAGTGCAAGGTGCCATTTGATCTCCTGACTGCTGCTTCTGTAGGCATTGATTGTAAATTCAAGCAAGACAAAATCCTTGATGACTTCAGTTTCTTCTCCATTTTCTATGATGTTGTCCATTTGTGAGGAATTTTGTTTTCTTTACATTGAGTGAGAATCCTGAAAGCTGCAATCCTTGATCTTCAATAACATGTGCCAGAAGTTCTCCACATTTTCAGAAAGCAAGGCTGCCTCTCCCCAATCCTGATGTCACATTCTTCTTCATGTAATGTTGTTCCTCTAATTTTTTGCTCAGCATAGAGATTGAATGAGGTTGGCAAAAGTATACAACCCAGACACACACCTTTCCTGATTTTAGACTATGCAGTATTCTCTTGTTTTGGTGCCACAACTTCCCCTGACCCTGTACAAGTTCCCCAGGAGTACAATGTACTGTTCTGGAATTCCTCTTCTTCCCAAATCTGTCCATAGTTTATTATTGCCCACATAGTTTTACATTAATTGCTTTGGAATTCATCAATAAAACACAGATACACCTCTTCCATCAGAGATCCTGGCAACAGCTTCTCATTTTTTCCCTTTCCTCCTTAGATATAAGGCAAAAGTTTAGAGAATGATGATGCCAAGAGTTGTACAAATGTGCTTGACACAATAGATGGATGTATGGATTGTGATACGTGGTGTATGAGCCCCCAATTAAAAAACAACAACGGGCTGAGCCCCCGTGGCGTAGTGGTTGTGTGTGGGACAGCGGTCCACTGGGATGGAGGTTCAATCCAGCTCCACAGGAGCAAAGGCTGGGTCTCATACTTCCACCTCCAGAGGGCAGTGATGCCCCCCAAAAAAACAAAAACAACAGCAACAAAAATGGATAAATATATTTTATAGCCTCTGCACTTAATCAATATCCATAATATGGCAATATTGATATTCTGTGTCCCATGTCTACTTCTGAACCTGGCTCAAACCTCTGGCAGCTCTCTGTCAATGCACTTCTGCAACCATTATTGAATGATTATCAGCAAAATGTTAATTGCATATGATAATAAAGATATATTGTTCTATAATTTGGGTATTTTGTTGGGTAGCCTTTACTTTAGAATTAGTACAAATACGGACCTATTCAAGTTAGTTAGCCAAGTAGCTATCTTGAAATTTTCCTGCTAGAGATGAGTGAGTGCTTCCTCTGCTTGTTTAAACATCTAATTGACATTCCTTCAATTCCTGGAGCCTGATTTTTAGCTGATACTTTCTCCATGCAGCTTAGAATTCTTGCTTCAGTGGTCCTTGCTAATATGCTACCTCTTGAAAAGTTGGAAGGTCAATGAGTTCTTTTGATTTCAGTGACTTAATCTTTCTATCTTCTTTAGATGCTTCCTGCAACATTCAATATTTTGCCTGTAGACTCTTTCAATATTACAATGCAAACCTTGATTTTTTTTCTTGTGTGCTTTCATTTTAAGATAATCTGAGTGTGTTCTTCCTTTTTAGTTTTCTAACTGTAGGTGTTTATCTCAGGGAGAGGTGATGTAGAAACTCAATATCTGCAGCTAAAATCAGGCCTGGGGTTAACTGCAAAACACATAATCAATTGCTCATATATAAGTTCAGATTGAAACTGAAGAAAATGAACACAAGTCCAGCAGAGCCCAAATACAACCTTGAAACAATCCCACCTAAAGTTGAAGGATATCTCATGAGCAGATTTGATGCATTGAAGGCTAATGAAAGAATTACTAAAGAGCCATGAGATGACATCAAGGACACCATACATGAAGAAAGAAAAAGGTCTTAGAAAGACAAGAAAGAAATACAAAAGAGGATGTCAGAAGAGACAACAAAACTTATTCTTAAAATTGTAGTGAGAGAATATGGAAGAAATTATTAAGGCAAAAGCTGGACAGAAAATTTCTAAGGACATCATTTGAGAAGACAAAATAAAATGTTACATGAAATGTGCAATATTCTAGAGATAGATTGGTGGGTAGATGCATGGGCTAGATATACAGACTGTATTGCTGTGGATGGGAAAGTGACAGTATGCCCACAAGTACATAGATAGATTTGCAGGATATTTGCACATGGCTATTTGCCTTTGCTGCACACATAGGTAAATGTGGTACAGCATAATGAAGACAAAGTTGTGAGAACTAATTATACATAAGCAAACACTGTGAAAGGATTCACTGTTGTGCTGGCAACTCAAACCCCAAATCTATAGGGACACCAAGGTTAATTGGGACTCCAGGGTTCATAAAAGAGCATAGATAGAATAGTCAAACATCCTGCTTTGGTGGCTAGTGACTGGTGTCATAAAAGTTTGGGAGGTGCTATCTAAAGAGCAACTATTGATCTCACTGTATGCAGAGGAAATCGGTGAAGAAAAAGAGATGGAAACAATTAGTCCAACGGCTTAGTGGACCATGTGAACATCAATCTTAACCCTAAGACCAGATTAATTCAATCATGCTCAGCTGCTAATACTCCTACAAAAAGGATAATTTTAGAAGGTCCTCAATAGAGTGGCAAGAAAGATGTGGAGTAAAATTCAGAAGCCTAGAAAATAGCAGGCTTTTGCTGGTCAGATAATATTGAACCCCTTGAATTCTGGCCCTTAGTCATGCTTCCAGTCTGTAAGTGATCTCATCCCCATGGCTCAATTTTCAACCAAACATTAGGCAAGCCTGTAAGGAGATCAATAATAGGAAGGTGAACTTTAGAATAATAAACCAGTTTATGTCCAAGAACAGCATTTTCATAAGGATAAATTTCAGAAGGGTTAGATAAAGAGGGGGTGAGGTAAGTGATTAATTTGGGGATTTCAATGAGTGAGATAAACTAATGCATGTGGAATTTAAACATGATCTGCTCTATAAATACACTCTATCATAAAACGATTTTTAAAAACTTAAAAGAGAATCATGCTCCTATACAGCTGCAAGGACAGACTTTAACAGTGTTGCAGTGTCCATTACTGAGTGGTGCAAGTGACTGAGTGCTAGACTACCAGCCAAACAGTAAACACCTTCAATCCACCCAGAAGTGTTCCAGAAATAAAATCTTACCACCGATGTGGCAGTTCCATAATCTGATGTCAATTTGAGACTATTAAGAGTGAAGGAGTGGAGTTTAGCCTGTCAATTAGGTTGCAGGTTGATGACCTCCTTTGGTGGTGTTACAGAGAGAAATAACTTCCTGGAAGCAAGGCACATATACTCTCTCCCTCTGCTTAGTCTCCTTGCAAGGCATTCCTGTTGACAAGCCACATAGAGTTATGATCAGGGCAACCAGAATCTTGGAGCTGGAGGAGCCACTTAGGGACCCATGCTATTGCCACTGGATCCACAAGACTTCCCACCCACTGGCCTGTGATGTTCCTGAACTCAATTTCATTGCATGTGCTATGTGATTCTGAAGAGTATCAGACATATGGGGTAATATAGGATTTATGGACTTGATCTTCACTGGGCTGGGATGTTTTCTTAATATACAATTACCATTGTATATAAAGTTCTCTCTTTCACACTTTTGAGTGTCTCTGGATTTTTTTCTCTAGTCCAGGGGTTCACAAACTCTTGAGACTTAAGAACCAATCCTTTCCCTCCTAACAACTTTATAAACACTAGAGAGCCTTAAGTATGGTTTTCCAAACAAATGAAATCACCGTGATCTGTAATAATAACCTTCAAATTTCAGAGCAGCCTATTCACATTGAAAGAGCCACATATGGCTTGAGAGTTGCAGTTTTATAGTCACTGCTCCAGTCAACCTAGACTAACACAATTGGATTCCATCAAGATAGTCAAGATAACCCTGTGAAACCATTCTTTTTTGTAATACCTAGTCACTGTGAGTGGAAGGGAACTGAAAGGCCCTGGTTTTTCTTTTTGTTTTTTGGAGTCTCTGAGTGGCACGCTTAAAGTCTCGTTTAGTGCATGAAAGAGTGGTGGTTGTAAGCCCCTTTCCCACTCCCCGCCCCCGCCCTCCCACCTCTCAGAAGACAAGCACCCCGATGTGCTCATACAGCAGTTAGGCTATATACATGAGGTTTTCACGTATCAACATCCACTTGCAACTAACAAAGCTTAGCTTCAACTAGACTTTGCTATTATTGTTTTGCTTAAATATATATTGAAATAGAGTTTATTTCTGATTTTTTAATTCTGATCCTCTTTGTTTGTTTTCCTGTTCTTACTTTTGCACTTGTGTTCCTTCCTGCTACAAAGCTTATTTATTTATTCCTCCATTCTGGATCTATGTCTAGAAGGATATGACTACATAATCCTGCTGTTGATTCAGGGGAGTTTTTTGAGCCTTACTCTCTGGCAATCAGCATCAAGCAGAGGATAACCTGAATACAGACATTACTACCTGAAAAGCTGATTCTAATTAACTTAAGCTCCCTGACTCCAACTCTCTTTGCCTTTGAAAAACTAAGATCATTTGCCACTTCAGCTCTGGCTGTTTCTTTCACTGGGTCAGATATTTCTTGTGCAGTTAGGCTGAGGATAACCTTGTAAACCATATAAATTCTTCCAAGGACCTTTCCCTGCCCACCTGGACCCTGCAGGTATCTACAAGATGTGATCAAAAGATGTCAACTCTAGCACATACTTCTAGTGTAGAGGGTCAGTTTGGATCTGATTGGGGTTGGCCCTATAAATTTCTCTGTTCATGGATTGCTCCAAGTGGTTATATTACCCTCAAGGTTTAGCATGCCATGGTGGAGTCTGCACTCACATTTCCATTTCTGTGGAAACATAGACAATACCTTCTTCCTGGGTGGATAGGTCTTATTCCCCCAGTTTCATTGTCTCCCCCCCTCCTTCCTTCCGCACACCCCCTTTCCAGTTCTTTGTGTTGAAATGAAATGGACATCCTTGTGTTTGATCTGTCCTCTACCTGGTTGCCTTTACCTCAAGCTCTGTAGTGTGAGATAATTGGCTTTTCTTCTGTACCTACTCTGCTGATTATACTTACCTTAGGCGACTTCTATTGTACTTATCCTTTGTGGAACTGGCTAAATTCGCTTAGCATAAATTCCTACAGCTCTTCCCATGAAAGGATGTGCTTCATGAGATCATCAGTGCTTTTTAGTGTTGCGTAGTACTCCATTGTGTGTATATGCCAGAGTTTTCTAATCCACTTGTCTATCAATGGAAATTTAGGGTGTTTTCATTCAATTCTTTGTGATTGTGTATTGTCCCACAGTCAACCTTGTAGGCCAAACAATTGGTCATGGTCTATTTCTTATCTCTTCTGGATATAAGCCCAGCAGAGAGATTCCTGGGTCCTATGGTAACTCAATTTCCATTTTCTCTAAATAACCCCTGTATACATATCTGTACAACCACCAGCAGTAAAGGCGAGTTCCTATTTCCTTGCCACAACCCATCCAACATTTGTTTCTCTCTGATCTTTTTTTTTAATTTAGGCTATACTTGAGGGTATCTCATGGTTCTTTTCAATTGCATTTCCCTGATGGCTAAAGATCAGGAGCATTTTCCCCATGTTTATTGGTCATTTGGGTCTTCTTCCTAAAGAAACTTCTGTTCCTGTGACACACAAATGCTTTCTTTTTAGTGTATCCCATTCATTGATGCCAGCTTCATCTGTTTGTGCACCCTTCCCAATTGCAGTAAGCCTATGCATTTCCAGCACCAAGAGTCTTAGGTTTGTCTTGATTCCTTCGTTGATGGTCTTGATATTTTGGGGTTTTAATTCCAGGCCTATGATCCACATTGAGTTTGTCCTTGTGCATGAAGTGAGCTAGGAGTTATGTTTTATTTTTCTATAAGGGGACCTCTATTGTTTCCACATCAATTCTTAAAGAAGGCATCTGCCTCCCACTTGGTGCTTTGGGGGAACTTATTGAAGATCAGATGGTCTTATTTCTGGAGGAGCCTCCTTGCCATGCCCATACAGAAACAAACCATGAAGTAAAAAGATAGAGTGAGAGACTAGACCCCATACTGACACATCAAACTCTGAGGATGGCATACTTGAAAGAAACTGCTAAGACACAGAGAAAGCTGTAGGGCTGACAACAGCTTGAGACATCATGTCCTCTCACTGGAGTAAACTGTGACAAAGGAAAATACTGGTTACAAACAGTGGGGAATGAGTCCAGCCTACACCCCCAACAGTGAGGCAAAACAAGAAGGGGACATAACCGATCAGCAATGGGAGCAAAACAATACCACAAATCCCCTGAGTAGACCACCAGATAGACTTAAGGATAAGAGGAGCAGTTCCCCGAAACCCCAGAAATGGTGATGAGATAGTCATAAAGGTCAATGGACAGACCTTGAATTATATGTGCTTTTTTATTTGTGTTTGTTCTTGTCTTGATAGTTTCTTCTTTTCTTTTCCCCCACTTTCTTGTTATTCAATATTTTGTTTTCTTTTTGTTTTTTCTCTGTCATTATAGTTTCTCCAACTCATATAAGATAGGCATGGGAAGCAAGCCTCAATGGAAAGCAACATGATTGATGGTTCCAGAGGTAACTGGGGTGAGGTGGGGGTGGAGAGACAGGAGGAGGAGGGGTGAGCAAGCAACATCATAGGTAGCAGAAGAACTAGGGAATTACAAGCAACAATAAGTAGCACATAGAGATCCTGGGGTGTTGGAGCAACAACAGTCTAGCTGAAAGGAAGTGCTAAGAGGAAGAAGAAGGGTTAGCATGATGATTGAGCAGGAGGAAGATAAAAGAAAATGGAATAAAGATCTAGGAAGCAAAGCTATGAATAGAAGTATACACATAGGCATACACTTATGTAAATATATTAATTCATCAGATATAGGTGTTGCCCTATGTACATATGTCTATATGGCAATACATTGAAGAAGTGAATCAACTTTAGACCTCTGCTCAAGCCCTCCCTTAATGCAAGAACATTTTATTCTAACAATCTGGCATTCTGTGATGCTCATCCTCCCGACATAATTGCTGAAGACAAAATGGGTGCAAAAGCAAAAGTAGTGAAGTAAGCTAATGATACCCAGCTGTCAATCAGTATAGCATCTGGGGTCTTAATGACTTGAAATTAAATAAGTGTCCATCTAGCAGAGAAGCAATATGCTCTCATGGAAGAAGCACATCACTCTTTGTGACCATGAGGTGTCGAAAGAATCACATAGCAGGCACAACAAGACCCCCCACACACATATACACACAAACATATTGTTGAGAATGATGGGAATTGGAGCAGAGAACCCAACCTATCTATAGACAATAGGACCTACACTCACAGAGCTATCACTAGGAAGGGAAGATCCAACCAGAGGACAATATAACTCCACTGAAACACACAATATTCCTGGTTCATTTTTTTAAAATAAATCTTGGGGGGGTATTAAACAAATCTTAACACAATCCATCCATCCATCTGTCCATTGTGTGAAGCACATTTATACATGTATTGCCATCATTCTCAAAACATTTTCTTTCAACTTGAGCCCTCTCAGTATCAGCTCCTTGTTTTTTCCCTCACTCCCTCAGGAACCCTTAATCATTTATAATTATTATTTTTCAGTTCTTACACTGTCTGATGTATCCATCCATACACTTTTTTGTTGTCTGTCACTCAGGAGGGTATTATATGTCAATCAATGTGATCAGTCCCCCCTTTCTCCCTCCACCTTTCTCTTATCCTCCTGTTATCACTACTCTCAATATTGGTCATTATTTATCTGTCCTGAATTCCCTGTGTTTCCAGCTCTTATCCATCCAGTGAACCTCTTCTGGTCTTGCCAGATTTGTAAGGGAGAATTGGGATGATAGTGAGGGGTGGAAGCATTAAAGAACTAGAGGAAATTTGCATGTTTTATTGTTGCTACACAGCATCCTAACTGGCTTGTCTCCTCCCAGCTACCCTTCTGTAAGGGGATGTCCAGTTGCCTACAGATGGACTTTGGGGCTCCACTCCAAACTCCTCCTCATTAACAATGATATTTTTCTTTGTTTAATGATGCCTGATACTTGGTATTATCAACACCTTATGATCACACAGGCTGTTGTGCTTCTTCCACATGTGCTTTGTTGCTTCTTAGCTAGATGGCCACTTGTTTATCTTCAAGCCTTTAAGACCCCAAATGTTATATATTTTGATAGCTTTCTTCACCATGTTTGGTTATACACCCATTTTGTCTTTAATGGTCATGTCAGGAAGGTGAGCATCATGGAATGCCAGGTTAAAAGAACAAAGTGTTCTTACCTTGAGGGAGTACTTGATTCCTCTGGTTCTTTGAGGTTTCCTTACCCCTCACACTCATGACCTTAATCCTGCCATTCAGTTCTGGCTTAGCAGACAATGAACACTGGTACCAATAAGAGCTCATAACACATGGATTTCAGATAAGATAAGTCCCCCCAGGAACAGGAATGGGAGCATAGATACCAGGAGGGTAGTGGGAATATTGGGGGGAGAGGGGAGGAAGAGGGAATGGATTGCAATGATTTATGCATAACCACACACACCCCTCCACAGGACAAACAACAGAAATGTGAATGAAAGGAAACAGTGGTAGGTGTGAGATATGAAAACAGCAATAATTTATAATTCATCAAAAGGTCATGAGGGTGGGAGAGGGGGTAGGCCAAAAAGGGGAGCTGATACAAAGGGCTCCAATTGAAAATAAAAGTTTAGAAAGCCATTGTGGCAACATATGTACAAATATGCTTGATACAATTGATGTATGAAATGTTGTAAGAGCTGTAAATTCCCCTAATAAAATGATTTTTATTAAAAAAAAGATGCCTGGTCCCACATTGTGTCCCTGGGTGTTAGAAATGGTTAATGAGCTCACCTGCTAATCTAAAGGTTAGAGCATAAGTTCCAAAATGTATTTGGCCTACCATGCCCTTTTCAGAATAAAAGATTACTCAGTACCCCATTCCACTGGCAATTAAAAATGTTTGTACTATAGTCCAGGATCAGGTATAGTTCCCCTCCCACTGAATCATTCCTGCACTCCCCAAGAGGCATTATTGCCCAGTTTGGAAAATACTTTGATAAAAGTTCAAGTCCACTCAGAAGCACCTCTGAGGAAAGATCTAGCAATATACTCATTCATCAAAATTGCTAGGGAGCATGGTTCTACACTGACACAAACAGTGTTACAATGCATTAGAGGTAACTTGACAGCAACTGCCTTTGTCTTTAAGTCCAAATGCAAAGGGCCTGACTGATCAATAGACTACTGGATTCAGAGTTTTCTAATGCATTCCAAGATGTAAAATGCTAAAATCTTGTGCTTGTTGAGTATCTGTACTTTCAACATCCATATTCTTCGTGAGACCTTGTAGTTGAGATTTCAACTCCCCTGAGATCCCTATGCTGTCATCTTGAATGTTTTGTACAACAGACCACCCTATGCTGTTAGCAGCTGTGCCACACAATTGAGTAGAGAGAGGACCACAAATCATTCATGCCTAGTTTTAGGACTTTTGCTCACTCTAGTTCACAGGTGAAAGAAAGGTTACAGAAGGAAAAAAAATTAAACCTCGCGTGCTAAACTGTGTTTGGAATTAAATAATTCATAATTCACAAAAGCGTAGTTTTCACATTCTTCTTTTAAACAAGAAGTCCATTGTATTCAACTCCCCGAAGACCTTGTGAGAAAACATTTGTGCCAACATGATTTTGTTTATTTTTAGGCGATGATTTTTAACAGATCACTGAGAACTAGAGATCCAAGAGGAGCTAATAGGGCCACAGCAACAACCTAGGTTGGATGTTTTTTACATGAATGATCATGGCTGGAGTCTGGGTGGTGCAGTAGTTACACACTGGGATGCTAGCCACAAGGAAGGCCGTTCTCACTGACCAGGGTCTCCTCAAGGGAGAGAGGGGCATTTCTACTCTCACAAACAGCTACAGTCTTGGAGACTCCAAAAGGGGCAATTCTACCCTGTCCTCTAGGGTCCCTGTGAGTCAGCATCAACTGGACGACTATGGCTGAGTGAAACAATGCAAGTGAGAAATAAGAACCATCTGCTATTACCATCTCCTCTTCTGGCCTTTGTGTATATTTGTGTGTATGTCTGTGTGTATGTAAGTTGCTGCCTGAATTGCAATTTTATATTCTGGGAAATCTTACCTTTCAATTCTCTGTTTAGGAAACATGCATTCAATAGCCCTCCCAACATTCATTCCTGTAACACTGGCAGGATGATATGGGAGGTGTAGCACTCAGAAGAATTATAGGGATTTGGTGACATCTACAGGCAGCTTGTATATCGTTAAATAGGATATGGTGAATCTGTTCAAACAGGCTTGCCTGCCTTAATTTTATTTGCAGATATACCTTGCTCAAAGTAACTAGACAGAAATGCTAGATCATTGAAAGAGAAATGGCTACCTAAAATATCTTGACAGTCCATGGAATAAATAGGTAAAATCCCTGTAATAAACAGAGTTTTGTTTTGCTTAGTTTTCTGCTCCTAGTTTGTTTTCATTTTAGAAATAGGAAGAGCCATCTGATTGGCAGTTCATTGAGTAAATCTGTGGAAAGCATATATGTATACTAGGTAAGAGGTGTTACTTTTCCTGTTGTATGTCATCAGATCAAGTGCAACTCATAGCAACACTAAGACCCAGGTGATAGAGGGAATTACCCCAAAGGGTGATGGATGCTGTACTTGGCCATAGATCACCATGGTTGGCATGTTGAAACAGCCAGCTGCTCAAAAGGAAATAGAGTAGGCTTTCTACTCTGGTAAACAGTTATAATCTTGGAGATCCATGGGGAGTCCTTACGCATCAGCATTGAGTTTGGTTTTAATCATTATGAGCAGCAGAGTCACTGGGGGCGGGAGGGGGGGTCACAACAACCCATTGACTAGCTCACCTGTTGTACCACCATGAAGAGTGGTCACTGCAAATTCAAGAAAATCATAGAGACTTAATATGTCAGCTCAAAAATTAAAGGTCCATGTTGAGCTTCCATGCTGAAACAGTGTCCAACCAATGTCTTTCTGATGGTCTGACCCAGCATTTACGATTCAAGTTAGAATTATGCCAGAGGTACATCCAGCATTCACTTTGTGGCAAGGCATAAAGTGAGTACTAACAGTGGAGAGCAAAGAACTCACGGAAGGGGGGTCTGAGGTAGGAACCACTAAGGAGGGAGAATCTCACTGGCATTTAATTTGCTTGCTGAAGAAAAAGAAAACAAATCAGAGAGCCTAAAGAAAAGTTAAGCCTTTATGAAGAGAAATTCTGTTATTTTTGTGTGTTTTTAGAGTGACTAGATATACCAAATGTAGAGTTGAACAATTAGGGATAAAATAAATGCTTTGTGAAGCTGCTTTACAATGCTCTTTATAATAATGGCTGCTAATTTAGTAGAAAAGGGGAAGTAGATGCATAACTGTGATCTCACGGTCAGGCTGCTGAGATGTTTTTATCAGTGTCCATTGATCACAAAATTCTACATGAACTTGATTAAAGGTGGGAAAAGTCTAACTGCATATTGGTTTTTAATATCCTTTCAGGTCTTCTTTTCCTTCTTCTGTCCTTGTAAAGTGACTAGACATCCCACTTTTTAACAATTTAACAATGTCCCATGGCATTTCAAAATTAAAATAAATATATTACAATACTATTTTTGCATTCTATAAGCATTTTTGTTGCTCCATATAGATCAAATTTTTAATCAAGAACTCTCCCCCCCCCCATCAATGGAGTCGGGGGAGAGTGTCAAGTCTTACTTGATAAGAGGAAGGACAGTGTCAAGTCTTACTTGATAACAAGACAGTGTCAAGTCTTACTTGATAACAAGAAGGAATGCTAAATAGGCATTGAAAAGGGGCTTTTTCTTCAGCCATTTCAAATGAGATTTTCCCCATTTCTATTTTTAATGCTATTATTTAAATTTTTTCATTCAACATACAAATCCCACGGATCTTAAATGTCTTACTCTCCATGAGGTGTTTCATGGATGCATTGAGATGAAAAAACATTTTCATCTATTTTGAATGCTCATAACCCTCTATGCCAGTGTTCTCAATCTGTGGGTTGCAACCCTTTGGAGGTTGAATAACCTTTCCCCAGGGGTCGCTCAATTCATAACAGTAGCAAAATTGCAGTGAGAAAATAGCAACAGAAATAATCTTGGGGTGTGGGGAGGGGAGAGTACTGGTCTAGTCTTCACAGAAACCCGAGTGGGCAAGCAGTTCCTACCACAAAACACCCTGTAAGACAGAGTGGATGCAAGAAAAGAGAGAGCTACAGAGCTGGAAACAACCAGAGTCTGATGGGCTCCCTCTCTAGAAGTGGGCATGGCAGAGAACAGGCTGGGGGACGGGCCAACATCCCACACCCACAGGGAAAAATACAAGAAGGGAAGAAGAGGAAGAGTCCTGAACAATACTTGTGAGATTTTGTAGAAGTGGAGGGGTTTGTTTCTTGTTCTAGTGTTGTTAATGATACGGGTTCCTTATGTGACCTTAATAGTTCAGTTTTTGTTTGTGGCAGCAATAGGGCTTTTACCCAGTTATCCAGCATTTGGACAGTGATGTGTGCTAGCCTTTCTCCTTCCAGACATAGATATTAGTCCTGGAAACGAACCTGTCCCTATCCCTGCTATTGATTACATGGCAGGAAGAGCTAAAGGGCAGTGCAACTAGGTGACCTATTTGTAAGATTAGGGACCAGTACTGCAGTGGCCTTTGGAACTGCAACATACCAAGTTATCTAGGCAGCTAATCTCGGAT
>PVJH01018798.1:0-24186 GCA_004026705.1 Nesogale talazaci
CCATAACAATTATAAAGAAACTAACAAACGTAGGGTGCATGTCATGGGTTCATAGCTGAAAGTAGTTATCATAACCTTCTAGTCAGTGTACAATATTTCTACCAATGGAACACGTAGCAAACTATTACCAACGGGCCCAAATGGCTTTTTCTGGGCCACTGCCTTCCTGCCAGCTCATGGACTGCTGAGCCCGCCTCCTCCTCCCAGGGCAGTGTGCACTCAACATCCGTGCGGGAGCACAAAGAAGGCTTTTAGTGTGCAGACTCAGAAGGGAGGAAATGCATCAAAAGCACCATTAAGCAAAATCCTCTCTGTCCTGATCAATAGATTATCCACTCAGTGACTTGAGATACCAGCCTGCAACCACGCACACATTGTATGTATTCCTTAATGAAATCTTGTCTAATTTGCTTGTTTGGGTTTTACTCTACTCAGGCTTCTCTTTTTGAGCTTACTTTTCATTTTTCTTTTAAATTTTTGTTTTCATGTCCTTTTGAATGGATGAGACTTTCAGTTGATTTATTATCGGTAGAAACACCTACAATTTCAACTGTCTACCATCCTGTAAATGCTGCATAAAAATAACATTGCTGCAGTCAGGAAAACTATGAAAGAGATTTAATGTCACCCTAAACTTAATTAAGCTAGCTTATGCTTATTTAGCATTTACCTTCACATCATTGTTGATTGCTCCACTAAGGTATTTTTGTGTAAACAGAGCTTTCCTAATTAAATAGCTTCCATCTGAGTCATTCAGCACTCTTACTGCTTACTTAGGGCAGGAGTCATCCCACTCCGGATGATGAATGGTGAGGGCAGGGATCTTTGATGAATCACACAGGAGCAGGCTTGACAGATAAAGAAAAGAGTACACATTTTTATAAGAAAAATATCTATATTGTACTGTCTTCAATTCTGATTTCCCATTCCAAAAGACTCATAGTCGTTCCTGTTTTAATATTCTGCCTCGAACCACATATGCCTTCATGTCAATATCTGCAAGCCCGAGCAAAGAATAGCAAAGAAAAAGGAAGCTCTTCCTTCAGATCACACACGATGAGCAAAGATGGAAGGTTCGTTACTGATCATTGCCTTTGCAGATATAAATAAAAAATTCTGAGGGTTTCTAGAATTGATATAAATTTTCCAAGACCTAATCTCACATTGCTATATTTTCAATGTATTTATTTCACTAACTCCCGAGAAAAGTGCATGAGTCTCAAATACACTTTTACACCAAATAAACTTCTTCCTCTTCTTCTTTTTCATTTTCTTCTTCTTCTTCTTCTTCTTCTTCTTCTTCTTCTTTTTCTCATCCTCATCCTCCATATTCTTCTTTTTGCTTTATTTTTAAGCAAATTTAAGCTCATTAAGTATATAATACAAATAAGATTCCATAAGATTAGGAAAGATAAAAGAAGCCTGGTTGTGTAGTGGTCATGTGTCGGGCTGCTAGCCATGTGCTCAGAAGTTTGAAACCACCATGTGAGGCAGGAGAGAAAGTTGGGAATTTCTACTTCTGTAGAGACTAACAGTCTCAGAAACTTCCTGGGGACAGTTCTATCCGGTCACATCGGATTTTCATGAGTCAGCATGGACTCTGTAGGAGTGAGATTTCAAGTTTTTAAACAAAGATGGCATATAAAGGAAATGCTTGTTAAGTCTTTTCGAAAGGCAGATTATGAGGCTGGGTAATGCTCCATGGAAAATCATAATCCCATTGAATACTAGAGTTTTATTTCATACTCTTTTTATGAAATAAACACATATTTTATGGGGAAAGAGATATAATCCATGACGCTATTTTCTGTCCCAAACCCCAGTCACATTCACTCTTGTAAAGTCCATTATGACGCATAGCTACCCTATGGAACCCACATACATGACTTCCACAGAGGGGTTCTCATTTATGAATCTTTATATAAGCAGATGGTCACTCCCCCACTGCTCCCCCCCCCAAAAAAAAAGAACTGATTGTTTGGTTGTTTGGTCAGCCACTGAATGCTTCACAATATACCACAAAAGATACTATAGTCTTAAGTGAGTATAACGTAGCAAACCATAAAATACTGTTTTAAACTATTTTTTCTTTTGGTAGTAAAGTATGTGAGAACAGTGTGAAATACCCTTTTCCAGATCACACTTTGATAAAGTTATATGAGGAACTTGAGTCTCTAATAATCTACTGAGTGTCAAAAACATTTAAATTGTATGCTACATTGAGAGCAAACAAGAGCTTTTCCAAAGTTAAAAAAAGTAGCATAGCCAAACTCAACAAAAGATAAGAATACATTTATCTGGATAAGATAAATAAAGAGCATATTACCATAACAGCAGGTGAGATATTTGAATAATAATGCTTTGAAACTAAAATTCTGTGTTCAAATTCATCTACTTCAGATTTAGGTTAAAAAATGTGCAAAGTTCATTAAATATATTATTTTAATTATAATGAGACATTTAAAAACCTTAAATTCACTATTATTGGCAAGATAAATAAAAAAGAACATGCTTCCCAGTATAAAGCATTTGCCAGGTGAAATTATCATCCTATTTATGGTTCTAGCCTATCAATATCCTACTGATATATCCCATTTCTTGAATTTTTGTCAATATTTGGACAGACTCTAGGTTACAGATAATATCTATGTCTTAAGTTTCTAAGTGGAATCTGTAGGTGATTCAGAACAGGCTCATGTGGTTATTATTTAACCTTTGTTTCATGCATAGGTTTCCTCTCTCATTTGTTCTACCACCTCTCTACAGGAAAAAAAACCCACAAATTACTTAGTGTGCTTCCAACTTAAAAATGTTGTTCTAGCACCCATAATCCTAAATAATGATAGGTATCTCCTTTTACAGCCCCCTTGCATCATGTCAGGGGGATCACATCATCATTTTTGGGTAACTGTTTTAGTGCAAGAAAAGACCCAAAGCTCTGCCGATTACTTAACAGCTACCAGGATAGCAAGTGAACGTGACTGTGATGATGACTTTTCTGGGAATAAGACTAAGTCAAATTCTTTCAAAGAGTGCAAGTTCTGATAATATTAAGGGGAAGCATGCAATTTTATATTAAAATTCTAGGAATCAAGAAAGTTATGAAACTATCATTTATATTCACATTGTTATACTAGCATAATCTGAAATATATTTTTGAATTAACTTGTAAAAACTTTTTATGAAGTGATCTTTTCCAAAATAGCATAGATTTCTTAAGAAGGATAAAGGCTAGCCTGATCAACTAAGAGTTAAACTGATAAAGGGTGGGGGGAGGGGAGGAACCCTATACCCTAAGCTTTACAGCTTTAAGTTGGCTTTGTTCCATCATCTTCTCAGTAAGATAAGACTAAAATCCAACATATGTAGGCAGTATTTGTCTATATTGAAAAATGCTTCCTCAATAGACATAATTAACATATATTCATTTAAAAATATTTTTCATTTTCTTTAATAAAGTATGCCAATACATTTTAAGTATCAGTGTCAAGAATTATGAGGGATAACAAATTTTACTGAGTCTCAAAACTATTTAGAAGTCAACCAATAGATGAAAAGATGTTGAAAATCATTAGTCATTAGAGAGCTGCAAGTCAAAACTACAATGTTTTATCTCACTATAACTAAACTGACAATTTTTTAAAGGAAAGAAACAGAAAACAATACATGCTGAAAAGGCTATCAGGGGATTAGAATCCTTATTCACTGCTGGTTGGATTATAAAAATGTACAATCACTTTGAGAGACAGTCGACACTATTACAAAATGCATCCAACAGGAATGTACGATGAGTCAGCAACTCCATTTCTAGTCATATACAAAAGCAGACATCAGCCTGTCTACGTTCACTACAGCACTTTTCACAATAGTCAAAACAAAACACAATCTTCATGCTCATGTGTCGATCAAAAAATGAATGGATAAATAAAAAGCGGTCCTGGCATATTGTACACCACAACAGAATGATGAGTCCTTAGGATATCTAATTATGTGGAAGATTGTGGAGAACATTATAATGAATGAAATAGCTCAATCACCAGAGGGAAATTATTGTATGATCTCACTTCTACTAAAAAGATACAAAATAGCATCGAGAGAGAGAGAGAGATCAATGGTGGTTAGTGCATACCAGGGGTGGGGTGGCAGGATTGTAACTACTGGGCATTTTTTGAAATGGGAAAAGTAACTCCAAATGTAAGTGAAGTGTACACAGCTTGACTGAGATAAATGATATTACTAAGATATGCACTAGAAAATATAACATCGGGTAATTGGTATGGTACATATAATTTTGCAAAAGCAAACATAACTAAAAATTATAGAAGTGGCTATGTTTACATGCATGTATTTATTTATTAATATGTTTAGCTATGTATATGTGTGTATGTGTGTACAAATAGGTGTATTTTTATACATGTGCATTTATGTATACATAGACATTCAAAGTTAGAATATAGAGGCATAGTTGTGGAAACGCATGTAGAGGCATAATTATGGAAACTTCTTAGAAAGCAAAACAATTCATCAAATTGCTTTCATGGGCCTACTAGGTAAGTTGACATAATTTATTTCATAAAATTTAGCATCTGGATCCTTAAAACTGAACTGAAACTATTGGTTTCTATACATCTGAGGATAGCAAACGGCAATGGAGGAAACCAAGCTCAAAGAAACCAGTTTGCAGGAGCAATTAATAGTCTACAAGGACAACACCCGCTTCCCACCCGAGATCAGAACTAGACAGTGCCGGGCTACTATTACCTACCATTCTTATGACAGCAACCAAAATGGACTCTGACAGAGGCAATAAATATATAGAACAGAACTTCACAGTCTTCCAAAGTGACACTTGTTTGACTAGTTGAGACTAGAGGATTCCCTCATGTTACATTTTTATATGAATAATGATTTCAATGCACAAAAGAAAGAATATCAACCATGATTTTTAAAAATGTACATATGGGGCCAAATGGTATTTCTCACACACACACATACACACCCAGAGGGGACGCCAAAAATCAGCATTCCATGGACGAAGCAGCGAGCACTAAGCAACTTGCCCAGAGTTTGTGCACCCAGTGGGAAGTTTCTTTCTGGTCATGGTGACTTTTTTCATAAACATATTTTGACTCAAGTGTCATTTTTTAAAAGGACATTGTGCACTCTTGAGATTTTGTTTCCTGCACAGGAAAAAAAATGTTTCATCAACTGTGGTGATGTTGAACACAGTTTACAAGGGCAGCACGATGGGAAAATGCATGCATAGGAGTGTTTTTCTCTCAAAAAAGGTGAAATGTTGACTGATGACAAATCTCACTCTGGACATTCATCCACTTCCTGAACAGATGAAAATGTCTTCTCATAGTGCTTTTGGAGTTTGTTCCACCATGTGAGACTGATAATAAAATTTTCTATTTAGAGGAGTGGTTCTCAACCTTCCTAATTCCATGACCCTTTAACACAGTTCTTTGTGTCGTGGTGACCTCCACAATAAAATTATTTTAATTGACACTTCATACCGGCAATTTTGCCATTGTTATAGATTAGGTGCAAGGGTCAGGATGTGTGACCTCCCAAGGGGTCGCAACCAACAGGGTGAAAACCACTGATTTAGAAGTTCTGAAAATATTGCATAACAGTGGGCAAAAAAGGCCTGATCTGTGGCAGCTGGGGGACTGATTTTGCCACCACAAAAATGCCCCTGATCACAGCCATCTGATTGCTGCCAGTTTGGGACAAAAAAACAGATTGCCTTTCTTGCCACATGAGCCTTACTTAACTGATCCCAGTCTGTGCAAATTTTTTTTTGTTTCCTCAAAGAAGAGGGACATGGAAGGAGGTGCTGTCAGCCACCCAAACACATGGCATGGAAAATTGTTTCCAGGAATGGAACCTCAAATTTGGCAAGTGCATTTAGTGTAATGGAATGTACTTTGAAGGTGACAAGGTTGTTGATATATATATTTAGGTTTTTTTTTGTTAGGCATCACTGCCCTCAGGTGGTGGGAGTAGGAGGCCCAGCCTTTGCTCCATGGAGCTGAAATTGAACCTCCATCCCAGTGGGCCGCAGTCCCGCGCACAACCATTACGCCACCGGGGCTCAGCCCGACAAGGTTATTTTGTAAACAAAGTTTAAGCACGCCGTTTTGAAAAAAAATCTTTTTTTTGGGGGGGGGGGCAATGGGGTGCGGGGAATACCCCTTCCTTTATATGAGAGGGTAAGGGGAAGGGTTTTGAAGTCATTCAGAAAAAAACCCAAATCAGAAAAAAACCCAAATCAGAAAAAAACATGAACTTTTAAAATTTGAGTGTAAAAGAATGGGAAAAATTATGCGTCAGAATCCTATAAGGGAAGGCTCAGAGAAATGCGGTGAGCTCCGTGCAGTGATCCGGTTCTCGTGAGTCCACTATGTAAGAACGGGCTGTGCTGTGGAGAGGCATGCATCTTCAAAGGCATATGGTTGGCTGTCGTCTGAGAAGGCATCAATGGCTACAACTGTGCCAGTCCTGGGTTTTGGCTGCCTGCCATGTGCACCTTGTCCTTGTTTTATAAAAGGGAAATTATATTTCTGGCAGCATGTGAAAACTGTATTTTTCCCCATTCTGGTGTTCCCATCCTGGTTTTCCTTCTGGTTCACTCACAATTTTCAAATCAGGTCGATTACAGGTTCATTTTGCCCACCATGACTGAACCAGGAAGAACTGCCTTAAATTCATGGAAAGAAAGCAGGAAAGCTAGCATCATGGATGGAGAATGATATCAAAGGGAATAATGAGAATGTTTGTTTACATAATGTTACAAAAGAAGCCAATCTCACTGAACAATTTCTGTAGAAATTCATTGAATGGGAACCTGATTTGCCATAAAACTTCTACCAAAATACTACAATAAAACATTATTTCAAAAATGTATCATTTTCTGATTTAAATGAAAGATAACAGAGAGGTTCCTTAGCAATGATTCAATAACATCTTTTTATCGCAGGATTTCCATCATTTGAAATACCTAAATTAGTTTAAAATTTGCATAGTGTATTGCTTTGCAAATAAACACCTAATCACTTAAGTATGTGGTTTTATATTAGGTAAAAGTCGACAATATTTTGAAAAATTTGAAATTATTATTATGTAACTGATAATAATTTAAATATTTTTGTGCCCTCCAAACTCCTCATATTCTTTCTAAATCTTGCTCAATTGTTACTACCCTTATAAACTTCTATAACAAGTCGATTCCTTTTACTATTAAGTAAAATCATGTTTTACTAGTTTGAAAGTGATGATTTTCTTTGTATAAATTTTAATATGCTAAAATTTACCAATGCAGTATTCAAATGTTCAGCAAATAATAATTAAGGACTCAAGGAGCTCAGGAACCATTGCACAAAAAATAAAAAAAACAAACCCAGCAATGACAACAGGATACAGACACAAATTTCTAGGAGGGCAGGGCAGCAGAAGCTGATCTTATTAATTAAATTTTTATTAATTCCAATAATTCTTCTTTTTAGAAATCACTCCCAAATTGCACTTTTTGCTAAGGTTTTCCCCAAATTAAACTATAGGGTAGAGAAATCCTAAACATTTTAAGAAATAATTTTAATAAAAATTAAGCTTCTCCGCTGCCCACTGGCATGGCAGTTCAAATCCAGCAGCAGCTCTCCTGGAGCAAGACTGGGTCTCCCACTCCCACCAGAGGGCAGTGATGTCCCCCCTCCAAAAAAAATTAAGCTTCCCTTCTTGTTAGCCACTTAGATAGAGGATGTCTCCAAATAATCTCCCTCTCCCTTTTAATATGGCAAGAGGAAATATTATGCTGCATGTTGTAAGACAAAGTTTTTAAAGGCACATTGTAGCCCCGGATTCCTTGGATAGGCAGGATACAGTGAACATGGAGCATGTGGCTGACACGGTACCTACCCATGGGAGTGCCGACGCCGTAACCTTTGGAGTCGATGAGCCCGCCGATCTGTGTCAGGTTACAGTTCCGCTGAGTGACAAACTCGATGGTGGTGGACTCCATTAGGAATGCGTAATCCGAGGTGAGAACGCGCTGGATTCCTTCTTCATTACTCTTGACGAGCACGGACTGCCTCCTGCTACTCATAAAAGCCCACATTTTATCATAAGTGGAGATTTTTGATTTCTGGAGAAAAACAAAATGTGTTTTGATCATTAAGAAGGACATCCCACAAAATATAGATAGAAGTGATTACACAAGCCCCTACACGTCAAATTCTGATGAAGTGATTTATAGCAATTCTTTAACAGACAGGGAATCACGAAGGTTTATTTAACAAATATTCATTGAACTTTTTAACATTCAAAACTACATAACTTTTAAATGATAGAATATTATAAACAAAAGTGAAAAAAAGAGCAAGGTCATTAAGAAGGATTTTTGAAACTTGTATCTCACTTGAGAACCATATGTGTATACATTTATCTTTCAATATTATTGCTGCAGCTGGAGGTAATGGATGCTGGCATACATTAGCATTGTAATCCTGAGAGAGATTTCTGCCCCATCTCTATTGTAGTTGACCCTAAGACAGATGCCCCATTAACCCAAGGATACACAAACGCGTAAGTTGAAGTTATGAAGGGAAGGGTGGTGGTGCTACAAATAAAGATGTTTCAAATAAAAGTAACCATAGTTCCTGAGACTCAATCTGAGGTCATCAGGATATCTATCATTCAGGATACCAACTAAGGATTCCGGGATCAGTTAAATTAAATGTTTTCTTGTTGTTTTTTTCAGCTGAAAATTCTCTGTAGAGTTTTATAGTGCCTAACTGGTAAAGGAAAGAAATGAGATTGGCTCAGAAAGTGCCAGTAAAATGTAAATATCAAAATGTTAGAATCTCTGTATCAGAGAAACACTTCTTCATGCTTAATTAATATACATATATTAAATATATACATCGAAGTTAAAAAGACTGTTGAAGTTATAGACACAAGGGGAATCTCCATTAACCAGTTATGAAAAATCTAACTTATTTTCAACCAAACAGAAAAAAAAAACACACACTCTTTCTCCAACTTCAGCATTTTTTCATTTCTACACACATTCATAGTCATAAATATACTAGCAGTGTTTCCATTGAAAGCCAAGTGCACAAAGTTACTGAAAAAATTTCTGGCATTAATTTAATAGTAACATTGGAGGAAAATGCTAAAATTTCATTGAAAAAATATATATCCAAAAATTCCTTTAAAAATAAGCAACGATTAGAACTAAAAAAGCAGAAATGCAAACCATTGCCCTCCAGTGTAACATTCTGACAGATTCATTTTAATGCTAATATTAGATTTTATATAATATTAAAAAAAACCACCTGGAATAAAATTGACAGATTCGTTAGTTTGAGCAAATCAGGTGACATGCCACTGCTTTTAAATAAAGGGCTCAAGTCTTGTGGAGATGGTAAGACCAGGCAATCAGTAAGGTTATAATGTAAATCATATTAGATCTTGCATATACTTATTTGCCTGTAAAAACCAGTAACATAATAAGGATATTGGAAGTAAGTTGCTTGAATTCAAAAGAATATTCTTTCTAATACTTTGGATCACCTGTGGCTGAAACTCAAAAATAAAAAGTCCAGGAGAACTCTTGGATTTTACACAAAGAACTAAATTTGGAGCATTTATTACTTAGTGATAACATGAATATTGGTCGATACAACCTCCTGAATGATATTACCCTGAAATGTGTGTAATAAAAAACATGCTCATTATTCAACCATTAAAATAGTAACATCCTTAATCCTTAGAAGTGTGCAACCTCAGAGACCCAAGCCAAGTAGACCATTAAGAAAGTGTATTAAAATATAGTTTTATCTGTGGTGGCCATAAAGTTACCTAAATTACTTGCTTTGTTTCAGTCCTAAGTACACAAATATTCCATATTGCTTTACTTATGTGATGTTCACTTCTGGATAAAATATTCCATATATTAATAAAAGCTCATTATAAAGAAATCATCATCATCTTTCTCTCACGCAGGTACAATGTCATGATTACAATAATACTTCTCATTTAGATTATTGAAGCATGTCTTTCTTTCCTTGCTACCTTTTTAGTTTAAATGGTCATTTCTCATTCAGATGACACAACTTAAAAATAAGTCAATCAAATTTTATTGCAAAAGGATAACTACTGCATTCAGTGTTCACATTCGGCTGTGAGTTCTTCAGTTCTTTTTAATATTCAGTTTTGCAGAGAAAGGTTTTAATCTTCTTAAGTAGGAATATGCATCGATCATCGTTTTTTATAAAAATATGAAAGCACTGAGGGTGCATCTCATGGTCCGAAGGTGTAGTGCCCCAGAAGATTTGTTTATGATCCCATGTGCCTGCTGACTGCCTGCTGCTGTGGATTGCTGGGTGTTCGGGGGAAGTCCCGCCTCCTGGAGTCTCAATGTCAGTCAGGTCACATGATGGGCACAGTGCACGCCTCCCTCATCTGATAATGAGAGCGATGATGGTTCTTCACAGCACTGCTGAATGTACCTTGTTAAATATTACCATATTTTGCTTTATTTTAATAAATATTGTATTATACTGGTAAAAAAATACGAAAGCATTTTGATCATTTTTGAGGGCATAAACAAGTATATTTTATCTATTCTGGATGAGAGTCAAAAGGCATTAGTGGAAGAAAAAATATTTGAACTGGTAGATCTTTAAAGATCTTGTATTTTGAAACCAATTCATGCTATGAGGAATAAGCATAGCACTATCTCAGGACTTAAGAATTTCTAACAAGTCATCCTGGTGGGGTGGTGAGCTCTGCATCCAGCTGCTCTGCATTGCGAGCAGTTCCCAACCTACAGTCATTGCCCGGGAGAAAGAGGAAACTGCCTGTTCCCCTGAAGAGCTAGAGACGCAGACACCTACAGAGGCAGCTGACCCAGTTTGGCGGGGCAGCTATGAGTTGCAGTTGACTCGAAGACATGTCCAAAGCAGCAAATACAATTCTTTGCCGCCTGGTTGATTATGACCCGAAACCACTGTAGGAGAGAGTGGATTGCACCCGTGCGTGTACAAGACGGCAACTCAGGAATGGAAAGCCTACTCTTTTTCCCACAGAGCGGCTGTTGGTTTTCAACTCGTGACTCATTGGGCTTGAGGTGACCTTGTGGTGCACAGCCCAACACAAACCTTCTATCCCACAGGGCACCAGCGCAGCACGGAAGAAAGGATCACTGATGTCACCCATAGGGCTGTTGGGTAAAAATATACACATCATTTGCATATGTTCATTTTTGAAGAATATTTACTACCTGAGATTCAATTTTAATTGGGAACTTTTTAAAATTTATAGATGCACTATCCTTAAACTTCATTTAAGTTTGTATATTCTCAAACAGAAGTCTTGGTGGCATAATGGTTCACTCCTTGGGCTGCAAATTGCAAGGTGTGTAGTCTGAAACCTTTAGCTCCTCGGTGGGAACAAGAAGGGGCGTAAAGCGTTAACATTCTCAGAAACTCACAAGGGTTGTTCGACCCTGCTCTTAGATCACTGTAAGTTGGCATCTACTCAATGGAAGTGAATTTCTTGTGGGCTTTGGGATCTCTCCCATACCTGTGTAGCCTACTAACCAGAAGGTCAGTGGTTTGAACCTAGGAGCTGTTCAGCAAGAGAAACGGGAAGCTCTCCTCTGCTCTCTTAAAGATTTACAAACTCAGAAACCCACAGGGCCAGTTGCTATGAGTCAACTTGATGGTAGTGTTAAGTTTCAAATATCTATTTAGCAATTTAATGATACACATATACTTTTGTTACAAAAGAGTTGGATTTTATGCACAGTAAAACAGCTTACATTATTTTTTTTACTTTTGTGAATTTTGGAGGATATTTGTATGAAAACAACATTTTCTCCACAGAAATAATCTAATAATTTTCTTTTTCCTGAATTGAAAAAAGTCATTTGGCTTGAAAGATTATTAAAAATAAATGTAAGACACGGTTATTCAAAGTTTTTAAAAGAGATACTTTAAAAAACAATTCCCTGACTACAAATGAAAACCAAGTTTTTAACTATTTATTTTGAAAACCAACAGTCTTAAAAAATATATTCATTGTAACCCTTCAGATATGTATTTAGTTGAATTTTAAAAGACTGTGAAGTACTTCCCATTAGAAAGATACCATCTATAATAAAAACCTTTTAATAGTAAAGATTTTTAGATATGCTTTTGAATATTTCCTAAAAAGCGAACATTTTACTCATCAGAAAACTAATACTTTATTAATCTTTCATGGTAACTTAAACACCTCTAATTTGGTAATTCACAGACTCCACCACAGAGGTTAATTACCTAACAGCTCACTTGCAGGAATCTCATCTTCCTTCCTGTATGAATAAGTTTTTTATTATTCTTATATTTGCAAATAATAAATGTAGATAGAAAGCCACCCAAATCATTTGGCTTACATAATAAATTAAACATTCCAATTTAAGAAATATTTTCTGATTATTTTCTAATCACACAGCAGGCACTGAGCACATGGAAATGGTCTCCCATAAATTTGCCTTTTGTGGCTGTTTGTTGGGTTTCCTTGCTTTCATTGTTCAATCATAATATCTAATTGAGCACTATTACTAATATTCACTGATTATAAAACACAAGTCTGTGCAGAAGAGTAATGAGACTCATAAGCTAATTCTTTGAGGACATTTGTATTTTTGTTTTTTGACTTTGTTTTCATAAGTGCTTATATACTTTAGAGCTCAACATGAACATTCAGAAAAACAAATAGTAGAAAAGGATAGTTTTAAAAATTCAGAGGTCACTGTTCTTCCCCTCTACATGCTCTCATGCTGTGCATATTAGTGCACACAACACTCACTTTTCTGTTATTTAATCTCTCGGGCAGAAATCTAATGAAAATTATGTGGTCTACTTTGATCTACAGAATATGGCTATGAACCAAGACAAGCTTCTTAAAATTCAGGACTATTAAGCAATTCAACAGTTACCTATTTGTACATAAAGATAAAACAAGGGACTGGCTCTTAAACTATCTTGGTAATTTCACTACTTCATCATCACCATTATTTTTTAACTGTGAAAGGAATATAGTATGCAAAGGTTTAATGAGAGGAGTAGGGTGTCTCTGATTCAGGGTGTCCTGAATCAGAAAAGTTAAAATATGCTTTGTAACAGCTGTCTAATAAAGTGGTAGCCTGTTCCCAAAGTCAGGAACCAGAAAGAAACATGTCTGTGAATGAGAACAGGCAGTCCTGAAACAAGAACTTGATTCAGAATGCTTCTGAGTTGTAACCAGTTACTTCCCTAGTAAATCCCAAAACTGTGTGGTAGGTATACCTTGTGAGTTCTGCATAGCCAAGTATGAGCATTGTAAAAAATGACCTCTCAAGCCCAGCTAAGAAATTGAGTGTCATAGGAGGGATGAATGGTGTAAGAATTGGTAAAAATATTAAACGGTTTGACCTCAACCCACAGAAATCAGCCTCGGGCAGGTGAGCATGGTGATCTTAATTCTCCTGCCCCATTGTGAAATGAAAGGAGGTTAGATGCCAGCTTCATGCACTTTTTATACACCACGCATTTTCTAACATAGAGAACTAATACATAATCCTACAGTAACTCAACGGTTTTCAGACCTGAGTAAGTGGGTAAAAAAAATCTACCAGAAAAATAAAGTTGAAAGTTGAAGATATAAGTTTCAAAAAAAGTGGGAGAACATATTCTTAGGAAGTAAATTCAGCTGATATGTCAAGAATGAGTTAAAATAAAATACTTAAAAAAACATTTCAGAACTTTCAAGACAAAGTAAAAGCAGTAATACGACACTGACATAATTGAAGGAAACATTTTTTTGCCTAAGATATTGGGAAGACAGAAGCACTGATCTAGAACATGGTAAAAAGAATATGATGCAGGTAAGAGTAAAGTCCCTCTTTTGTGTAACACAGGAGTACTCACTTTCTAAGCTGTACTAAGCATAGTTCTAGATACTGTCTAGGTTCTGAGTATTGCACATAGTTACAGTGGAAGAATATAATCCGAGAGCAATGAAAAGCTACAGAAGGTTTGAAGCTAATGCTCTTTAAATAATCAGAAATTTATTTTATCATTGCTTGGGAGACTAGAAGTCTGAATTCAGAGCACCAGCTGTAGGGCAAATCTCTCTTTTTGTTGTGAGTTCTGAAGCAAAGTCTTTGTCTCTTTTTAACTGCAGATCCTTCTTTCTTGGATTATCGTGTAGTATGTTCCTCACCTCTCATTTATGCTTGCTTTCTCTTGTGGCTTCTTTGTTCTTTGAAGTCTTAAAATTGCTTAAGCTATATGCTTAAAATCGCATAGCTTAAGATATACCTTATACAATCTCGATTCCTTAATGTAACAAAGACCTATACCCAAGTAGGATTACAGCCACAGCTACAAGGGTGAGATTTTCTAACACAGAATTTATTAAGTGACTTGATTTAACCTATAAATGGGTGCACAAGAAACACTCAAATGGGGCTCAAGAAAAGACAGATATGTAACACTGGAGTGGTCAAGACTGAATATTGATTTTAAGTTGTCTTGGATATTGATGACAAAGCAATTGATGATTGAACAAGAGAGAGAGAGAGAGAGAGAGAGAGAGAGAGAGAGAGAGAGAGAGAATATATGCAGGATTTGTGGCTTTTAATGACTGGCAGAGGAGACTGAGTTTGCAAAACCCCAAAGTGAACAATCAAACCCTTTGCTGTAGAGTCTATTCTGAGTCCTGAGAAGCCTTGAGAACAGGAAGGAACTGCTCACTGCATAAAGTTCCCAAGATTTTAAGTCTTAAAGAAGCAGACTGCCAAATCTTTCCCCTTGGATTGGCTGGTGGGTTCAGACCAAAGACCCAGTTACCAATCAAGTGCTTAACCACTTGTGTCATCAGGGCCTCTGGAGTCTGCTAAAGGGGCACAAAACAGGTGAGGAGAGAATGAGGAAGACAATATAGAAGTTGTGGTTCTGCAGAAACCTAGACAAAAGAATGTGCTAAAGAGGCAGAATTCAGGAGAAAATTAAAGTTATATAAGTTATGTATGGAACTAAGAAATATCAATTAGGTTTATTTTAAATAAAATGGAAAATTGTTGAACATTCTCAAAGTAAAGGCGAGCAAAGGAACTTAAGATTCAAATAAGTAAATGATGAATATTCATGTTAAAGGAGCCCTGGTAGCATGGTGAGTTACACATTATGCTTCTAACCAAAAGGTCAACCGTTTGAAATCACCAGTCCCTCCACAAGAGAAAGATGAGGCTTTCTGTTCCCATAAAGATTTACAGGCTCAAAACCCCAAAGGATTAGCTCTACTTTCTCTGGAGGATCACGGTGAGGTAGAATGGACTCAATGACAGTAAGTTTGTTTTTGACAGTTTGGTCCATGTTAAAGAGAAGGACTACACATGCAGTTAAGAACAGTGAAGTAGGGGCTGAGCCCCGGTGGCGTAGTGGTTCTGCACAGGACTGCGGCCCACTGGGATGGAGGTTCAATTCCAGCAGTGGGGCTGGGCCTCCTACTCCAACCACCGGAGAGCAGTGATGCCCACCCCCCCCCCCCAAAAAAAAAAAAAAAAAGAACAGTGAAGTAAATAAAATGAAATTTTAAATAAAATGTTGTATTCAGTGTGAAACTTGTATATAAAGTGATTAAGATGGAAAGGTCTATGCTGGAATATGAACTGAATCAAGCAGGTAGAAAACCACCATCCAGTCAAACAAACAACTTATTTGTTTAGGGCCCAGGAACAATGGTTCCTTTCCTTAAGAGAACTTCCACCTGACCATTACAGGGCATCTGAATAAGATCTGCAGCACAGGGACAAAGCCGGGGAGGCAAAAAGCCCATTGTACTTGGAGGTTCTCAAGGTCGGTGGCATTGTCCAATACACATTGACCTAGAAGTTCCACAGGGCACTGCAGGGGTGAAAGTGGAGGTGGTCTGCTACTGCAAACCTGCACAGCCTCAGAAACTAAGTCCAGTCACAATGAGTTCAATGGACTCAGGGGCCATTGATTAGCCACTTTGATGCCTTGAAATAAGATTAAAACACACATACACACACACACACACACAAAATAACCCCAGACATCAGGAAAGACTCCGGAATTGAGATGGAACCTTGCCTGATGAAACTGTCAATGGACTAGAAAAAATTGTATGGATGTCATTTTTAAAGAGAGCTATCAGACCTGATCAGATAATAGGCTAAACATATCATATAATGATTCCCTGAAAGGAAAATAAAGGTATTCACACATTGAATCATGAAAGAGATGGTGGCAAAATTAAGTATAGCCAAGAAGTAAAGGGAATATTGAATTAGTGTGGAAAGAAAAAAAAAAGCACAAATATCATTTTGGTGTTCTGCTTTTCTTGTAACTGAGAAGACTCAGATTACTAAATTAACTGCTGCCCCTCCCCCCTCAGGTAAGGCGTTTTTCTAAAGAGAAAACTTAATATACTACATCATGATTTTACAGAATTTTAATCACAGAGATTATTAGTAAAATAATAATTTCTCTGGCCAAAATGAAAAGCATTCCTAAGTAGTATCCTTTTATTTCTATTGTACAGAGTGATTTGTTTAAAGTCAAACAAATATAAAGTTACAAAAACATTATTTGAAATACCTTACTTATGAAAATCAGGAAAAAGGCATATTAAATTTTTCTAAAGGAAAGCATCTTATGTTTTTGCTTATCTTTCCCTATCTGCCATTCTGAATAGTAGGCTCAGTTTCTTTCATTTCCGTTCTCCCTTCGTTAATCACACCCCACACTTTACCCTTTATGTTACCTGGGTTGGATTTCGGGCACTAATGTTCAGCAGTGTTTATTTTATCAAAATTGTCAGGCTTATAAGCTGATTTAGAGTCTGCTACATCAGCACAAAACTAATAAAAGCAGTTCAAAAGACACCATTTTCTTTATAAAACAGTTCTCATGAAACATCAACAAAATGATAAATGATTCCAGTGAAAATGAACAGAAGAAAAAAGGGTAAGAAGTTTGGCACTTTTCAGAGCAGCTAAATGATATTGTGCTATAAAAAGAGCAGTGTGCCTACTTCCAATTTAGATATTTTGTTTTGAGTTGAGTTAGGCTAGAACTCTAAAACAAAGTTTGTAGCCTGAAAATTATTTAATTATTTTTGCACTTCAAATAACCAATTTTAGGACCTGTTTTTCTTTGTTTTTTTTTTCTAAGTGGGTGCTCTTATCACAATCCCTACATTAATCCAGTATATCAAGCACATCTGCATACATGCCACCATCATCAATTTCAAAGCATTCTCTTCCCACTTGAGCTCCTGTATCAGTTCACCCTTTCTACCCCCTTCTTCCACTGCCCACTATCCCTCATGAACCCTTAATAAGTTAGTTATAGATTATCATTTTCATATCTTACACTGTCCTCTATTGCCCACCACCCACTCATCTGTTATTCATACCTCTGAGAGGAGGTTGTAGGTTGATCATTGTGATAGATTTCCCCTTTCTTCCCCATCCTCCCCTAATCCTCCTGGTCTCACTACTATCGTTGTTGGTCCTGGAGGGTTTATGTAGTCTCGATTCCAAGTGCTGTGAGCTCTTGTCTGTAACAGTGTGTATGTTCTGGTCAAATCTGATTTGTAAATTAGAAGTGAGGTCATGATAGAGGGGGGAAGAAAGCACCAAAGAACTAGAGGTAAGTTGTGTGTTTCATTGGTGCTTTATTGGCTCAGCATTTTCCTGTGACCCCTCTGTAGGGGGGTGCCCAATTGTCTATAGATTGACTTTGAGCCTCCACTCCATACCCCACCACCCTCACTCACCTAGGATATGATTTTGTTCAGGGTCTTAGATTCTGGTACCTAATTCCATCAACACCTCATGATCACACATGCTGGTGTGCTTCTCCTAATGGGTTTTGTTACTTCTCAGCTAAATTACTGCTTGTTTATCTTTAAGTCTTTAAGACCCTAGACACTAAATATTTCAATAGCTGGGCACCATCAACCTTCTTCACCACATGTACTCATGCACCTATTTTGTCTTCAGTGATCATGTTGGGAAGATAGGCATCACAGAATGTTGGATTGTAGAAAAAAGTGTTCTTGTGTTGAGGGAGTATTTGAGTCAAGGCCCAATGTCCATCTGCAATCTTAATTTTTTTTGTTTTGTTTTGTTTTTTGTTTGTTTTCATTTTGGGCATCACTGCTCTCAGGTGGTGGGAGTAGGAGGTCCAGCCCCACTGCTGGAATTGAACCTCCGCCCCAGTGGGCTGCAGTCCTGCGCACAACCACTACGCCACCGGGCTCAGCCCCAATCTTAATTCTTAACATATAACTAGGACCTGTTTTTCTTGAATAATTTACAGAGAGGTATTTAGAATTGGTGAAGCAATTAATGGAAGGCTAATGTTCTATATTTTGGCTTCTTTTCTCTCTGAAATATTATCAAACACTAATAGGGAAAAGGTTATTCCTATACCTCTTCTCTACATTTTTTCCATCATTAGGACACAAGGTATTTTAACAAATATAGTGCCACTTCTTTTTAAAGAATATCTTTGTTCTAAATTGCTTTAGATACATAAATAAATTTTTCACCTATGTTAATTTTGCTTGCTGTCAAAAGCATATTAAAATTTAGAAACCACCTTGTATTCACTAACTCTGCTTTTTCAAAGCTGTCAGACTGGCTAGAAGTGATAAGAAAATAACACCATCAATATATGTGTGACCCATTCAAGCAGGAATTAAGAATTATATTTTTAAGTATGCCTCAGAGGAAAGTTCATTTCCAAGAAGGTGTTGGAATTTTTTAAAAATATAATAACCATAAATCACCTACAAATAAAATAAAATGCCATTTTATTTTATCTCTTGATTATTCATATTAGACATTTTCATTAAGCTCATATTTTTAAAGACTTCCAAAAAGATACTTCATCTATATCTAGAATAAATTGTATTTCTCCCCATTAAAATCCAAATCTTTATAAATATATATTTTTGCCTTAAGCTGCAGTTAAGAGAATTAACTATAGTTTGGTGTACAAACAAATATGATGAACAATCTGTTGTTTTTGGGGGGGTAGGAACACTTACTCTGGTGGGAGGAGGAAGCCCAGCCTTGCTCCTAGAGAGCTGCTGCTGCATTTGAACCGCCTACCCTATGGGCTGCAGTCTTGCACACAAACCACTACGCCACCGGGGCTCAGCCCAATGATGAGCAATCTGAAATGATGCAGCAACTTCTGACTATTTGTCAAAATGACCACCATAAATTGTGGTGGTGAATGGCATTTACAAAAAATATTTATTTTTAAATAAATCATATGTAATTTAGCATGTATCTTTAAATAAACTGTTGTTTCTAATGCTATCTTAAACATTTCATCATTAATGCTGTACTAACATTTTTGTTACAAAAATAATCGCCTGTTATAGTGCCTAACGTGTTTGAGAAAGGTCTATACCAAGAACTCCTTTGCTAAAAGAGAATTTGGCTGAGATATGCATTTTAATTTTTTATTACAGTAAATAAATCACCAACAGTACTGGAACATATGTGCTAGGTAACAACAGCTGAGCCCTATCTGCACTCATCTGACCTTGGTCACTAGGAAATTAGTGTTAATTCCAGAAAACAGAACTGAAGCCATATGTGGTTCATATACAAGGTGGATCAGAGTATAGTGCGGTGATCTGAAAAGCATTCAGTTGTTAGCAAATCTGTCAGTACTTGGAATAATTTGGCAACTTTATCTCAAAGCATCTGCAATCTCTTAAAACAGGATATTTGACGGGAAGGACAAAGAGACAGAGAAAATTGCCTTTTCTCGGTCTGGCTCTGAGTTCATAGAGGGGAAAGCAGGACCAGAATGACGGAGCAAAATAGCATGGAAAGCATGTTTAGACTCATTTGATACAATAAAAAGCAGTTTTTTCTCCTCACAGCTGAAGCAGCATTTGATAGTTTATTCTGTCCTATTTAGTATCCAGGATAATATATTGCATGATCATTGCATCATATTCTCTAAATGAGATGCCTTAAACTTTGTAAGTCAAAATTTGTTTTTCATGTAAATAACAGACAATACTTTTATAGTTATTAAGCCAAATTTAAATAAAATAAGCAAACTTGACTCTATTATGTCAAATATGGAGTTGTGGGTTACAATTTCTCTATTCTATCAAATAAAAATACTATGATCAATTTTACAGTTATGTGAAATAAATGAGAAAATGAAAGTAAAGTTATTTTAACATCATAACACTCTTTAAAATCATTAGGGATTATTCTCATTGCACATTTTATAAATCACTAACAAAAATATGGAAGTTTATGCTATCACTGTATCATATTCCAATTATATAGCTATATGTAAGCCTTTTCCTCTAAAATGATTGTTAACATGGTGATGCTGTGGATTAATTATTGAGCTCTACCTCTCAGGTTGGTGGTTCAAACCCACCAACTCTTCTATCTGAGAAAACTGAGGCAGGCTGCATTATAGTTTGGTAATATATATTACCAACTCAATGGTAATAGCTTTGATTTAGACAGATGGAAAATTGCTACTTCCATTCTCACAAAATGACTCACTCACCCTATTCTGGAAGATTATGAAAAGAATCCTGAGCCTTGGAGAAAGGAGGTTAATTTATCAATATCTTCTAGAATCATAGGCCTACCTAGTTGAGGAGTCTTAGACACTCAATAGTTTTATAAATCAGGTCATTTCACTCAATAATGTACCTGCCTACTAATTGACTCACTTGTTCAACATCCTAAATTTAATTGAGCACCAGATTGGTAAAAAGGGCCATCAGAAGGACTATGGCTAAATAGCACTTACTACAGTTATCAGAAAACAAACAAACAAACGTTGCCTTGGCAAAGCTTATAGCTTATAGTCACATACAGCATGCATTATAAGAATTCCACAGTGATTTGATGTATGTCATGAGAAAGGGCAGATGGGATATGGGCTCAGTTATGGGGAGAAGACATGGCAGAGTGGTGGAAGATGTGATTCCAATGAATTTCAAAATAAGTCACATTTTTGCCACATCTCTCCCTACCTCTCTGTAATGGAAGCTCCAAGGTGATGACTACACATGGCTCAAGAAAAGTGTCTACATTTGCTACACTGAAACCAGGCACCTACTTTACCGTAAGAAGCCCCCCACACCCATAAAGGGTTTTAAACTTTATTGTCAATTGATGAAAATGTCATCAAAATATTTTACCCTATTATAATATCAACCTACCAGCCACCCACTGATAAGCCCTTACTGGCATGGATTTTCTTCTTGTTTTGTTCATAGTTACAGCTTCTAAACCAAGAATGAACCTGGCATATATTGGTTGATTGAATAAATGGGGAAAAAACTCGAATAAATGACAATATACAGTGGAGTTATTTATATTGCACTGGAGTGTGGAAGACAAGGATATCATTTTCAGCTCTGGCAGAACCAAATTAAGTGATCTTTGAAGACTAATTTCATCTCTGTAGGATTCAATTTTCCCATCTGCAAAATAAATGGGGTAATCCTTTTAAGTGTCTTTCAATGAAGACAGATGATATATCAATGGATATTTCTAGAAGAATAAGTAGGCACATTTTTGTTTTCCTCTCAGATTCTGTTTATGATTTAATTCAAAAAGGAAAGGAAAAAACAAGAATGTATGGCTGACACTAGTTTTAGAGTAATGCATAAAGATAGCCACATTGTTGCTCTTCACAAATAACTTTAAGCTCTATTTCAAGGTTAAATTGTAAATTTAATGCAATTAGGAAACATTCTAGAACACATCCATCTAACGAGTAGCCCAAGGGTGGGAAAGGCTTGGGATCCACTTTGATCTTTTCCAATGTCTAGGTTTTAATTTACTCACCCCCTCACAAACTAAATGAAGGTACAAACTCTGTTCCTTCAATGCTAAAGCCTTATAACTGTATCACTACTTCTTTCTTATTACAGTCTTACCTTCACTGTATGTTTCCAAAGAGGGTTACCCAGATGTTTGATCATTCTCACAAATAAACTAGTAAATATTTACATGTTTAACAACACATGCTCTTGAAGATGGTAAACAAACCAACAACTTTATTTATATTGTTTGCTGGTTTTTCCGATGTAAGTCACACTTCTGTGTCTGATTTTGAACTACCAACCACACTGTCAATGAAATAAGAAAATTATAGAAAATGTAAGAACATCCATGTCATACTATTGCTTCCATTCATCAAAATTCTTGAATGCCTTTTAATTTGTCTCCAAATAATCTCTAATAACTCTCTTCATAGAACTTGATCTTCGATGATTTTATTTGGAATAATACTTCAGCCACCCAAATCAATGCACAAACGAGGTTGTGTTTCCAACACTTGATTTGCCTTAATTTTAGAAGGAATCGGTCAACTACCCAGCTTATAATATGCCCCCACCCTCAGATTGTTTCTTCAATTGTTTTATTGAGCACATTTTCAAATCTCCGGGATCCTGTGTCCATTAAAGATGTAACAGTTTCGAAATGCATTAGGTCATCTTATTTGCTTTAAGTCCCTCTTTTGGAGGGTAAGCTCCCATGGTCCGGCATCACAATATAGTGCAGCAAATCTCCACCTCTCCCTAACATATGTCGTTTCTCTGGAACATCTAACTCAACCACACCTGATTAAGATAAATTACATAAGACAGTAGATCTGCATCGATGTAGCATATGGCTGCTACTAAAGGCCAGACTGAGAAATGTGATATCTGAGAAATTACTCAACACAGTCCAGAAAATTTTAGGGTTATCTCAACTTTTTATCTCAATGTTTATTTCAACTTGTTTTCCTTTGAAGAAACTGAAACTCTCTGTGGCTTCAGTCATCCCTAACAGATGATCTTCCCTTTGCCTTAGAAATCTAAAACGATTCCATTATCATCAAGCCGATTCAGGCTCATACCGACCCATTAAACAGAGACTGACAGCACCAAGGGAGAGCCATGTCTGCAGTCCAGAAGGAGGCAGAGGGCCAGCTATCTCTCAGCTATCTCTGAGAGTAACTGGTCGGTACAAAAGGCTGGCCCTTTGAACAATAATTAAATCAATCATCTTTTGTTTACATACCAAAATCTTTCTTCTGTACTTTTCTGTTCACAGTGAAATTTTTGTTGCTGTTTGGTGCCTATCACATACTTGTATCCTTTTCAGGAATTTTACTCAACTAGTTTTATCTTTTACCATTTTCTTTTAACTGACAACATTAACATTTTCAAGCAATTTAAATTCCCTGGGCTAAAAGTCACACCCCATACAATAATCATACAGTCTCTATCCCCCACTTCACAACTGATTTTGTCAGAGTTGCTTTCACGACTTCATCTCCTTATTTTTTTACTTAGTTCTTTATGTATCTTACTGACTTAAGTTCCAAGCCTTTATTGAAATGCATAGTATTAAGAGTACTTTTTGTCCTGAGTTCATTTAACCACTCTCCAGCTTGTATTGCTTGCTGGTGGCCCTTTCCTACCATCTCTTTTCACACCTACCACTTCTGTCTACACTGCAGCCAGCACGATCTTTCCAACCCTCCCAATTGATCATGGGGTGCTATATTTTATGTTATTAAATTATTTCTCCCAGAATAATGATATACTCATACTACTTATCTTAAAGTTTTAAATGATACATTTTACTCAATAGCACTTTGATTAATTTCCAAAATATTCACGACTCTTTTAGATCACGATTGTATTTCCAGATGTAGAATGGAAATTAACAGAGTTGGTCAATAATTATGTTTGAAAGAATAGCTGGAATACATTGTTTGAGCAAATGACAAATATGAAATCACTTGTCCTGATCAATAAATAGAATATTAAAGATGCATTTTGAGAAAAAAACGGAACCATGTCTTCAGTAATATTAAGAGGCATCTCCTCAAAACAAAGTCAATGTCATTGAGTTGATCTCAATGCAGAGAAACCTTCTAGGATAAGGTGGAACTGCCCCTCTGGATTTCTCAGACTGTAATTCTTAAAGAAATATTAGAAGGCCTTGTCTTTCTCCCAGGGAGTGGAGAGAGGTTTTGAACGTGTGTCTTGGTGGCTAGCTGACCAGCAGGTAACCACTATGACTGAAAAGTTATTATTCTAAAGTTACATGAAACATTC
>PVJH01018798.1:24286-44322 GCA_004026705.1 Nesogale talazaci
GTCTGGAACATCAACTTTTCAGTTACTAGCTTAGCGCATAGCAATTTATTTCACACAGAGACTCTCTCACTGTTGTTACACATTCATACAAAATCATTGGCATTGGAAGTTTTTAAAAGAAGACATGAGTCAATATTGCGACACATATTCTCAGCTACTTTTCGTAAAGCTACTATTATCAGAAGACTTCATTCACAGCAATCAGGAGGATGCAGCTGATACTGACCCCAGACCTCAGGGTAGAACTGCACATGATACTGTAACTCTTTAACGGGGGAGAAGATCTCACATTGTTCCAGCCAAATACATGGTGGCTTTGAACTGCTGACCTTGTAGCTGGTAGCTCAATGCTGAACCACTGCTTCAACAGGGTCCCTTATCTGAGGACTTGCTATGTGCAAAACATTATTGTATTTATTAATGTCCCAAATGCCCTGCTACTGATTCGATTCCAAGTCATATAAGGTTTCTGAAACTGTACCTCTTTGTGGGAGCAGACGTCCATCTCTTTTCCAAGAAGCACCTATGGATTGGAACGAACTTTGTAATTAGCATCCCATGATTCACTCCACAGCACCATTGGGATTTTTATTATGAACACATATGGTTTAAATCTTTTTATCCCTCTGAGAGAAAATTTGTGGTACCCATTATTGATAAGTGAGATTAGAATAATTAGATATCTAGCTCAAGGTGAGAATACATTTTTAAGACATATGATAAACCAGGAGAGTATGATTATAATGATACACATGATTTTGTTGAAATTGCTTCTAATTAGCCTGCAGTACTGTATAGACAGTGAATTGCAAATAAGTCCAATATACTTTAGAAAATAACTATTATATAATAGAGTGGAAGATGTCCGTGTTAATAAGCACTCTAACTCCAGGTAACAATTACTAAATTAATCTAAAAAAACTAATCAAAATATCTAGGAAAAGAATTAAATTTGTGTACAGCATGAAGCTAAAATTGAATCCAGGGGAAGAAAAACATGATATAATACCCAAAACAAAAGGCAGATAGAAATCCATGCACAGTACTATTGTCTACATACTTTTCAAGAAATATTCTTTAAAATGAATTCCAATTGTGATTAATCCCAAGTGTGTGTTATGCAGTTCCCTCAGCAAAGCTATATTTAATTTCAATCGGGTTTTTAGGGATCTCGTGGGTGTGTGAGGAGGTGAGTGATGTGGAGCCAACCTGCTCCACTCCCACTGTATCCCTTGAGCAGCCTGAAACCCACTGGGGAGCACAGGAATCTTCTTTTAAATACCGGAGGCTAAAACTGATCCAGACACAGGCCAACGTCCCAGGATGACTGATGACTGAATATCTATCGTTTGCCAACACAAGGTTCTTTCAGGCAGCCATGTCAAGTAAAAAGGTGAGGCAATGTGCATGGTTACAGAATTAACTGGTTTATTACTCTACACGATCTCTGACCGCAGGCAGGAGGAGAAACAATACTCCTCGATTCGACCCCAACGTTCGCCCTTCTTGGAGGCTCAATTTCACACATTTATATTTAACTAAAATTACTTTTCTCACAGCCATCTTTTGTTTTGACATGACTCTCTAGTGGAAACATCTTCTCTCTGTACTGAAGATGGTTGCCATGTGCAGCGCCGGCTCTCCTCGCATTCAGTTCATGTCAGGCAGTGACGTCATGACGTCATGACGGTGACATCAGCCACAGCTTTCAGGGTTGTCTTTCACTCCTGTCCCTGTCATCCTGGCTTATTGGCAATCATTTTGGCTTATTTTCCCAGGTATGGATTTGGGTATCTGATTGATTAGAAGGGTAGAATTGCCCTCCTTGAGGTTTCTGATGCTATAGATCTTTATAGGGCTGAAACATGTATCTTTCTCCCAAGGGTGGTAGGTTTGAACTTCTTCCTTTGTGGTTAATAATGCAAGGCGCAACCCAGGAGACCACCAAGTCTCCCTAGAAAATACCCCCTATACAAAGTGAATTAGATTTCCAGAATATAGCTACAGAAACTATACATGTCTGCCTGTTTATGTTTCTACTCACTCCATTTTATCAGATTCTGAAGCGAAGAATATTAACAATATTTAGCTCACTCATGTTTCATACAACAAATCCACATAAGGATTTTTCATTAAAATTTTAACGTATTTGAAGTAATGCTTAGTTAAATGTGCTTTAAAAATTTGCCAAAACATAGGGACACTCATTGTAAAGGAAACAAAAGAAAGTGAATTTCAAAAACTATGTAAGTATACTTAATGTTACCAGGGAACCTCAAAAATGATGTCATAATTAAAATAGATAAATAAACCTATCTGAAATACAATTGTAAAATATATTTATATATAAAGCTTTTATTTTAAAAGGTATTAGTATTCATTTTCCCACAGTGAGGTTGAAACAAATGAAAGACTGCTCTGTTATTTAAAATGCAAACTGACTGACACAAAAAAACAACCTTTCAAAATTCAAAATCCACTGCAGATTGGGTTACAGATTCAAGGACACTTTAAAGGAATTATTATTATCATAATTCAGTCTTGTTAATACATAGTCATGGGAACTCAGCTGTGACTAAAAATGCATGAGAATTAGGTGTGAATGAATTTAGTTAAATAAAAGAAATAGCAACTGAAATATGGTACACATAAAAAGTCTATTATAAGTCTAAATTTAAACACACATATATATACACACACATATACGTACACATATATACCTACAAACTTCTAAAAAAAGTAAAATTTCAAGAAAACCCCTATCAACAAGGTTATTTTTAAAATGTTATGAAAAAATAGACATTACTAAATTCCTATCTGAATTTTACTGAATACCATCCTTGAGAATTGTATTTTAAAGATCACACAAAAGAAACTAAGGTTCTGCTAACATAATAGACTCTTTTCTTAGAAGTCATTTACATTACTATTCATTCAGTCTAACATATTATTTTAGCCATCCAATTATTATTGGAGATAGTTAAAAAAAGGAAAAAAATAGTTTATCCTTGAGCATGATATTATTGATAATGTATTGCTCATTTCTGTACTTAAGGAAAACAAAGTTTTTTGCTACACTGGCATGTAATAGGGAGCTGCACATAATAATGATATTTAAAACTATAATAAAATATGTGCACTTTTGCTCACCCATATTACCTATCATTCTCAACTTGATATTCACTTTTGCCTAAAGACGAAAGTGAAAAGTAAATAATGGAAGATCTTCCACAGAAAGAGTTTGTCCTTCTATTTGAGCCTGCTAGATTCATTCTCTACTTCTCATGGGTCTATGTCTGAGTCCAGAATGCCGATAGTCCTGTGTGAAATAACAACTCAAACAAACTCATTTCATGCAGACACTCTTGAGTTAACATCTATAAAAGAGGCCTGTGCATTCAAAGTAATCACTTGATGTTACATTGGCTTACATGTTTTGAATCTTGCCCAATTTTTAATTGACTTAGATGCTATGATTGGTATTTTGGATATCCTCATTATTAAAGGTTTTACTCTCATTTGGAAAAATTTGCTTTTATTTAAAAAAAATCAAATGCATTCCAGGACATTGGCTTAAAATAAGGTTTGGTTAAGTTATATATTATTTGTAGCTGTTCCATAAAATGGTATGATTACAAAATAAAGGGACTACTTCATATGGTGGATGGAAATGGGAGCCAGAAACAGCGTCAACCAGGCAGCTTCAAGAGCTTTCCTTAGGCACTCCGTTTGCTAAATGTTATGCGGTTTCATATGCACATCCCACTGAATGGTATGTAATACAGTATTTTATGCCTGAATGCTTTCTTTTGATACACATATTTTTATTTGCTAGAAGATTTTTATTTATTTTTTGCTAGAAGATTTTTATTAAAGAAAACTATCTCTCTGGCATTTCTGTAATATCTGTGTATGTAAAATTTGGTTAACTTGATCATTTCAATTGACATAAAGTATCAAGTAAGGTATGTGATATACACCCATGAAGATGTTTTTAACTCCATAGGGAGTTAAAAAAGACGATCGATGATTGACTAAAAGTGAATATTTTGAACAGAATATACCAGACAAAAGTTGTATTCTCAGGGGGTTCCAATGTTCCCTGTTGCACGCTGTCATTTTTTAGGTCCCTTGGACTAGATTCCAACAGACAGTGACCTAGTGCACAGCAGAATAAAACAGCGCACTGCCCTGTGCCATCCTCACAATCGTTGTGATGCCTGAGATCATTGCTTCACTCTCTGCTTGAAGGCCATTCTCTCTTTCACTGTCCTTCCACTTCGCCAGACATGACATTTCCCCAGGGACTGCCGTCCTTGATCCAGGGAGCATCCTGCACTTCCTCCTTCCAACACAGATTGGATTGTCTGTTTAGCTGTCCATGGTGTGTGATAACTAAGAAAGGACAAATTGAGGTGATTCATACAATCTCATTGTGTTGGTTGACACACCGGATGCCTCTCACCCCAACACACACACACACACACGCACACACACACACAGAGAAGGCAAAAAGACAAATGCACCTCTTGCCAAAACAGCAGATAGCTAAGTGAGCCTCAGGGAGCAGACAGGGGAGTGAAAGCAGGAATGTCAGTGAGAGATCACAGGGACTTTAAGGTAGCCAAAGAAGGCAGTGGCTAAAGGTACAGGGAATGCCTGCCCCAGTTAGCATAAATTCAGCATTTGCTGAGGTAGGTGTCATAGTTATTTCACCAGAAGCGTAAGCCTGTTATTGATTCTTTAAAAAGCTGCAGATGTCGAGGAAGGCCGCCTTTGCTGATGGGGACTTTCCTGTTACACAATCCATCAAAAAGATATCATGCCAAGAAGGTATCAACCCAGATGGTAAAGACAAGTTTTGTGATGACAGTTTGACTGACTCCAGCTCTAAATTTTGGCTGATACATCATTTTGACTTGATAAAATTAAGCAGACTTGCTAGCATAGACAACTAATTTGCCTAACAAATGTTATTAACAAAATGCCCATTTAAATAAAATAAAGGTACATTTTTTTCTGCTTTTAAAGTTTGGGGAGCATATATCTAATTGAAGGCATAGTTTCATTTTAGTCATGTATTCAAGTTTTTCATAAAATCTACTTATAGGAATGAAAATTTTATTTTGAACAAAAGAAAATGCCTCATGTATTTAAGTATTGCTTTCAGAAAACAGCCTGTTTGACTATTAAAATCAGTAAACTAAAATACAGCTTTCAACAAAGTCCTTTCAATAAAATTGTCACTTTGAAAAATATTGCTTAACTATTTCTATGACTATTTATTGCAATCACTTTATGTAGACAAACATGCATGTGCATTGCTTGCTCTTAAATTTCAGTGTCTGAAGACTAAGACTCTATAACATTTTTAATACTTTTCCCCCAAGAGATTGCATACACTAACTTCACTAGACATATGAAATAGATATTATGTCTGCCCTGGAGAGATTATGGTGTTTTTTTTGGCATGCCCGTGCTGCATATACATTGCAGGCATTAAACAAGTGTACAGAAAAACAAATAAGCAGGACTTCCGATAGGGAAAACTAAGAATCAGGAATACATGTGTGAAGGAAAAGATACAAATTTAATGAAAGTACTGATAACATCTGCGGGGATGTGCATTATTTTTTAATAGCTGTTCTAGCGAGAGTCTCTCGCTCCCACAAATGACCCTTTCATCATAGGTCTGGATAAAAGAAGGTGGAGTAAGACACTGGCACGATTTACCTGTGAGTAGTAGGCAACAGGATTCACTGCAAGTGGCCTTCTGCCACGGATAAAATGAGCCCTCACAAAGCAGGAAAAGGTGAGACATTTTAGTCCCAGCAAGAGTCAAGAGTGGCATGTATCCTCTGGACCGGGCCTCCCTGTCCAGCATGCCTCCTTGCTTGCACTTTAGCATCAGAGGAATGATCGAAGAGTAGCAGGAATAGAACCATGAGTGAGAACAGGAGACAAAGCAGTAGACTGTTCTGCCTATAGAAGAAGTAGAACAGAGCCCCGGTGGCATAATGGTTGAGTGTGGGACTGTGGTCCACTGGCTTGGCTGTTCAAATCCAGTAGGAGCTCTCCAGGAGCAAGGCTGGGCCTGCCATTCTCACCAGAGGGCAGTGATTCCCCCTCAAAAACAAACAAACAAACAAACAAACAAAAAATACCAGAGTGACTTGGGGAGAGAGGCTAGCTTGTGGAGTGGAGTGCCTCTGGGCACTTAATCTCTAGGGGTTTAGTTTGCTGAACCAGTGAGCTGGAACTGGGGTGTTTATGGCAGAGTCTCATGGTCTTGGGGCATTTATTAGCAACCCAAAAGAACTTTGAAACATGTCCTGACCAAACAACTGTATCCTGAGGGTTTATCATTTGACTTGCAACCTGTTGATTTCCTTAATAAATATGATAAAAAGTGAGAATCATCCATAAGTTCCGTGTGGTCATTGCAATGAATTATAGAAGCTGGCTGAGAAAGCAGAGAATGCTATGTGAGATAAAACAAACTCTAAGATGTCAAATATTATCTGTGTATGATGTTTTACATTCTAAAAATTAAATTCCAAGGCCAAGTTCATCTATAATTTCCAGCTGTTGCCACTTCAAAGAGAAGTGTTTGCTGAAGGCATTTCAAAGGAAACATGTAAATGAATGAAGTAACTATTTTTTTTAAATCATCTTGCTCCAAGAGTTAGAAAACTAAGAATTATTGTGGTATTTTAGAACTATGGTGCTTCAAAATACAAACAATCTTGCAATTTTAAACTAATGCCATCAAGCTAAGTGACTATGGAATTAATCAGATGTTGTGCTAGGAATAACTATTAGAATAAACATATGGTAGAGTATTGTGCAAAAGGAGGGGCATGAAAGGTTCAGAGGGTGCTACCATGCTATTTAATGTACAGATACATGTGTTACTTCAGATTGAACCTGAGGAAAATTAAAGCAAATCCACGAGAACCAAAGCAACCTTGATTCTTTTCCACCTATATTTAAATAATATCTCAAGTAAGCTTCAGATGACATCCAGAAATTAAGATTATGTTTAAAGAAAGAAAACACTCATTAACAAGTTAGGAAAAGAATAAAATATCAATGCGAATGGCAGAAAAGACAATTAAACTTTTTATTACTTGTAGAGTAACTAATGAAAAAATTTTAAATGAATTAAAAGCTGAGCAGAAAATTCTAAAAGGCAACTCAAGAAGACAAAATAAAGAATAATAATGAAATATGTAATGATCTGGAATTACAAAACTTAATGGGAAAATGAAAGTCAATATTTCTCAAGCTGGAGTAACTAAAGGGAAAAAACTAATCTCTGACTGAAATACTGAAGAATTCTACACGCAAAATAATGAATGATTTAGTAAACATCCACAAAATAAAGTGAAAAGAACATACAGTTATTACACCAAAAAATGGTTCCATTTTATCCAGTTTCATATGATAAAGTTTCAATTAAAGGAGGAAATCCAAGCTCTACTGAAACATTAGCCTAAGAAAGACCTTCAGAAGTTGACAGACCCCACGGAAAAGTTTCAAAAAACTTAATGCAGTGCTAGAAACACTCATTGATGCCAAGCTAACTTATTTTGAAATCAGCATTCCCCTTTTAATGCATAACACAAAACCCAAACTCCCTACTATAGACACACCTATGTGTCACTGCTTACAGGAGTAGAAAACCCAGTCATACTGTGTTACTGGGTTACTGGGTTACTGGTGGTTTTGAATGTCTAACTATAAGGATTTTAGTGCAAGGCATAGCCACTACACCACCAGGACGCCTGCAATAGAATTGATGTCTATCATGATTCACACTTGTGTATAGATCACAAATTCAATGATTGGCCACTAGTGTTCTTTATTTAATTTTGACAGCAGAACTAAATTCATATGCTGAGTTTATAAATTTTAAGGAAAAAACTAAAATATTGACCTATCACTACTCATAAGTCATATTAATATTTCATTTATATCAAAATTATATAGAACATATTGTATAAAATTCTCTATAGTAGATAAATTTATGTATTTTATTAGCATATAAGAGAGCTTCAAGAAGTCTATAAAATTAAAAGTAATGGAATTTTCATGAACTTTGAAGCTCCTTCATATATCTGAAGAATTAAGAATCAGACATTGTGGAGTTTTTCTGAGTCAGGATGATCTCATGTTTGCTGAGCAGACGTACATTTTATAGGGCTTTGAAAACTATGGCCTTTAGGAAAGATTACTATCACACTGTAATTATTTGTTCCAAACATGAGCTGTGTGTGTGTGTATGTGTGCATGTGTGAACTGAAATATGTCCACACGCTGATAAAGTATTGGAAGCACTCTCATCTCTGCAAGTTCATTTGACCACTAGTAGATGAGATCCATATTTGGATCATTCCAAAGAAAGGTGATCCAACAAGATTCTCAAATTTTAGAGCAATATAATTGATATCACGTACAAGTAAAATTGTGCTGAAGCTCATCTAACAGAGAACAGAGAATTACATTGCCAGAGTTCAGGACAGGTTCAGGAGAGGATAGGAATATCAATACTGATTTCAGAAGGATTTTGGCTGAAATCAGCAAAGAGCAGGAGATTTAATTGGGTTTTATTGATGATACTGAGGCATTCAACTGTGTGGATCATAAAAACAAAATGAAACAAAAGCTATTGATAGCTTTGGAAAGAATGGGGATTCCAGACACTTCACTGTGCTCATAAGGATCTTGTACTTGGATCAAGAGGTAGTGTCTTGAATACTGCAAGTTTAAAATCTGGAAAGGGGTGTAACAGGGTTGTTTCCTTTCACCATAATTTATCAGTGTGTTGCTGAGTAAATAAGCAGAGAGGTCGGCTTTTATGAAGAAGAATGTGCCATCACATTTGGAGCAAGGCTCATTAACAACATGGACTCCGGAGATGAACAGGCTCTTGCTTGCTGAAAGTGAGGAGGAGGGCGTGAAGAACTCACTGAAGAAGAGCAAGGATTCCTGCCTTCAGTATGGAATACTACTCTGTAAAGAAGACAGGAATTCTCGCAACCGGGCCTGCAAGCAACATTAAGATACGTGGATAAAAGGTAGAATTTGTCATGGATTTCAATGTCCTTGGGTCCACAATCAAAACTCACAGAAGCAGCAGCAGTGAAAAGATCAAAGTGTATGTTGTGTCAGGTAAATATGCTGCACAGGCCTCTTCAGAGAATTGAAAAGCAAAGATGGTACTTTGAGGACTAAGGTGGCCTCGATCAGCCATGGTGTTCTCAATAACCATATATATGTCTGTGAAGGTAGGCCAAAAATAATTGAGACATTTGAATTGTGGTGTTGGAGAAGAATATTGAAAGAGTCATGAACCATTAAAAGCATAGACTGATCTGTCTTTGAAGGATGGCAGGGAAATTTCACCTCATGTATTTTGGACATGTTATCAGGAGAGACCAGTCTCTGCAGAAGGACATCATGTTTGGTAAAGTAGCGGGGCAGCAAAAAAGAGAAAGGACCTAGGAGAAGAACTGAGACTGTGGCTGCCACAGACCGATTGGTGTTTATTTCTATTGTGCATCTGTTCACTATGAGTCCAAAGTGCCTTACTAGCACCTAACAACAGCATATGAGTATGTATGTTGATTGAGTACATGGAGCATGAAGTCAAAGAAAAGACAAACTCACTGATGCTGACCCAAACAACACGATAGCCCAGGCAGAATTGCTCCTTCAATCTCAGTGATGGCAGCTCTGCAAAGGGATCTAGCACTGAACCATTTTGACCACCTCGCAACTCTTTTATCTATAGATGGGTGAAATTGGGGAATTATAAAAATAATTGAAATAATTATTAAAGTTATTGAAAATAATTGAATACATACATACATACCTCTTAGTAGCTATGGTAATTACATAATCTGGTGTCATTTTGAGAATTAAGGGTGGAGGCGTGGAGTCTAGTCTGTCAATCAGGTCATAACCAATGAGGCCTCACTGTAGGCATGAACTTTTCCAAAACTCTGGGAACTACGGGGTTTCCTCTTCTGATGGTGGAAACATCTCTCTCTTTACTGACATCACTCCCTCCCTGAAAAATGCTCCACTGGAAAGTCACATGGCACAGAGCTGAGAGACCCCATGACCTAGGAACCAGGAAAATCCATGTGGGGACTCTGACAGCACTGAGATGCTTACATTGCCACTGGACCCATAAGACTTCCTGCCCTCTGGCCTGTGATCTCCCTGTAGTCACCATCCTTTTATGTGTTGTGTGAGTCTGAAGAGAATGTTATAGATTGGTGTCCGGCATATGGGCTAATATCGGACATATGGAATTGATCGGGACTGGACTGAGATGGTTTCTCAATAACCAGCTCTGCTTGTATATAAAGTTTATACACATATGAGTGTCTATAAATTTGTTTCTTGAGTATATAGGGACTAACAGAATATCAGAAAGAGATTAAATTTGGATGGAAATAAATGTAAAATATTTAAAAATGGATCAGAAATCCAGTTATCACAGTCATTTAAAGATAAGGTAAATACACTTTTCATTTTAGAAAATATCTACATCAGGGAGGATCATTGTGAGTCAGAATTTACTTGATGCAAATTAGAACAATAAACTCATAATATACATACATATATACATCTATATATCCAATTAAATTCAAATAGAAATATCAGTATAGTTTTGTATTTAGCCTTACTCTAACAATGGTAGAACATAGTAAAGTGGAAGAAATGGAAGTAAACCAGAAAAATCAAAGGGATTTCTTAAAAATCATCAAATATGTAAGAACTATAAAAGGGGGCTTTGAAGAGTTCCTGGAAAATGGAGTTAAAAAATAATGAAAAATTTCCAAGAACATTATTAAATCTCCTCATACATATATGTTGTTTATGACTAAAGGAATACATTAAAGAGTAGTTAAAGTGCATGTCCATGTGAATGAAAAAAATTAAAATATTATTAGCTAATTTGTTTAAGCTGAAACTGTTAATAGAAGAAATTATGTAATACTAAGTAACAGACATCAGACAATGTGAAATGACAAAAAATAATAATTTATAAATTATCAGGGTTCATGAGGGAGGGGGGAATGGGGAGGGGAGGAAGGGAAAATTGAGGAGCTGATACAAAGGCTGAAGTAGAAAGCAAATGTTTTGAGAATGAAGGTGGCCACAAATGAACAAAGGTTTTGACACAATGGGTGGATGCATGGATTGTGATGGGAGTTGTACGAGCCCCCACTAAAATTATTTTTAACAAAGAAAGACAAGGTTATACAGAACTGAAGTCCAGGACCTTAACTTCTAACCTAAGCAGCTAGCACAACAGTGTCAAATTAAACCTAGTGTAAGCAGGGCCAGGGAAGGACTAAGCTCACATTGGAAATCAGTGAAATAATAAATTTTGTAAAATCAAAATTATGCTGTTTAAACCAGATACCACTAACCAATACCAAGAAGGAAACAAATGAAAAAACTAAATATTTTTCATATATAAAAATTGCTGTAATAAAACAATATTTTGAAAAATTAAAAATAAATTTGTAGGGCTGAGCCCCAGTGGCATATGTGGTTGAGGGCAGGACTGTGGCCCATGGGCTTGAAGGTTCAAATCCAGTGGCGGCTCTCAGGAGCAGCACTGGGTAGCTCCCACGACCACCAGAGGGGAGCGATGCCCCCCCAAATAAATAAATTTGTATAACTTCTTCCAGAAATATGAAGAAGAGATAATATTTTACTATATATCTAGTAAAACTCTTATTATCTGGATACCAAAATAAGAAAAAAAAATGTAAGTGAAGAAAGATACTTTCTAATATATCTCATGAATTTAGATAACCTTTAGAAAATTTTAGCAAATAATGTTCAACAATATACAGAAAAAATACATAAGAACCAAATACACAGTTTAACATTTGAAAAATATCAATATAACTATTTAAAATCTTCTTAGATTTAGACCCTGCTATTGATAGAATGATTCTTGGAAACACAGGTAGATGATGATAATAGATAGATAGATAGATAGATAGATAGATAGATGACAGATAATGCAACATATGGTTGGCCCCATGGTTCAATTATCACTATATGGAGACAATTGCTAAAAATTAGTTTTTGGTATCAAGTGATTAAAGACCATCTACCTTATAAAAAGGAAAATAAATAAAATACAAATGGATATTATATATTAGAAAAATTGATAACCATATTGGTATAACACAAGAGACAATAAGAGCAGCAACTTGGGCTGAGCTCCGGTTTAGTGGTTGAGAGCGGGACTGCAGCCCACTGGTTTGGTGGTTCAAATCCAGCAGCAGCCCTCCAGGAGCAAGGCTAGGCTTCCCACTCCCACCAGATGGCAGAGATGCCCTCCCAAAAAAGTGCAGCAACAAAATAAATATTAAAATTTAATTATACTGAAAATAAAGGCAAATGGTGTTAAAGATACTAGACATACTCATTAAACTGATACATACGTAGACACAGACATACACACTAAGCTGAATAGTTTTGAAGGAAAGAGTACAGGATTGTTGTTATGAAGTTGAGTGAAACTTAGAATGAACTAAAATAATAATTTAGTATAAGAAGCAGGTAGTGTCTGCTTATGATGATAGAAAACCTTGTAATTATAATTGCACAACATAATCAATATTCCATATTTTATTCAAATGACACATGCTACATATTTTAAAATCCACACAAGCTCGCCACCACAATATTTGTGTTAGTTCATCATGCTCAGCATTATAGATGTGTGTTGTTTATTAGCAAAAATAGTCACTGATATCACTAAGATGTACTTAGAGAAATTGTACACCTAAGATATTTAATTAATGAATACATATATATATATATATGCAAGCATACAGTAAATTTACATAAAGAAAAATTTAAGAACGTGAGAGAGCACCTTAGTTGTGTCATGGATTATGCTTTGGCTGTTAACAACAATGTCGGGATTTTAAACCTTTCAGTTCTGCTGCAGGGAGAAGATGAGAGTTTCTGTTCACATGAAGAGTGACAGATGACTGAAAATTTACTTCGCCATAAGGTCACTATGAGTTGGAATCAACTTGATAGCGGTGAGTTTGGTTTTGGTTTGGGGTAACTCTGCTTAGTGAAGACAAAGAAAAATGTGCAGGATCGTGAACAGATCTGAAAATAGTGTTTAGTGGTGTTAAACAGCGGGCCTAAAAGCTACTCTGAAAAATTGAGAAAACCTATTACTATTAAAACTAATGGTGGGACAAACTATGTTTCTACACATTGGTTCCATGGAACAAATCCATGCCCATTCTTTGGTGAATTTATTGCACAGATATGGGAGAAGCTGTCAAAACAAACAGGAAAAATCAAAAAAGAATATACCCCTATATATCTGGTTTTTGAGTCAACTATATTCTGAGGAGAGCAGAAGTTTTCTGCCATGAGTGGCCTCTGAGAGTCAGTCAGAGATTTTCCTGACAATAGATTTCCAATGAACTTCTTTTTTTGCTATGTAAAATAGATAGATGATAGATGATATAGGTGATAGATGACAGATGATGATGATGATGATGATAGACGATAGATAGATAGATAGATAGATAGATAGATATAGATAGATGATAGATGATAGATGATAGATAGATAGATAGATAGATAGATAGATAGATAGATAGATAAAAGAGTTCTTTTGGTGATTGTTCAAATATCAGGCCCAAAGATGCAAAAGAAGCCTCACAAATGACTTACCCTTTCAAATATCTTTATTTGATGATTATAAGAATCCACTCTGTGGTAGTGGGAATGTAATAACTAGGACAAGAGTACTATAAATTATTTAAGAAAAGAATTCTGGCTTGGTGTTATTAAAGAATTGTTCATTGCTATGTGTAATATCTTCCTTGGGCATTCTTTTTTTTGGTATGTGAGTTCCACATGAGCTATTACTTTATCTGCTTAAACCTCGACCGCACTGTCAGTTTGAATAGCAAGTCCCTGTGACGCCAAGCTCAGCCTGGCCATCTCAATGCCAGGGCAGGGCTGGGCGTCCTTTCCCTGGTTCTTTTACCAGACTTTTCTCCCGACAAATGATACTCACTTCTTTTGTTCTTATATAGATATCAAATAGCATCTATTTAGTGAATGAGATTAAAATGATAAAATAATGCTTACCAATGTATTCACTGCCTTTATTTCACTTAAGTTTAGAAATTGGCTTCAATAATTTACAAAATATTAAGGGCAATATATGATATTATAATATTATGATTGTTATAATCTCTAATAACTATCAATAGCATTAAAGTTGAAAATATTAGTCTAGGTAGCTCACTATAAATCATCCCAGTAAAATTGTGATGCTCTCTGTGGCCCTTTAGGCTCTGGATGTGCCTGTCATTTTAATACACTGTGAGTTTAACTATATAGAATTGTAACATTTTAAACTCAAGATAGTCTTCTGGAATGGTATGAAAATAATAGCTATGTGAGTGTCTTGTTTTAAACCAGACATACTTAAATTATTCTGTGAATGACATGGCAATGTATTTTTCACTCAAATCCTGTGCTTTCCATAATAGAATTGTCAGAAGCAATTTTCTCTTAGTTCTGCAGAAGGCTTATATACCCTTCACATAACCACTCCTGACAATATATACATTGAGCTTGATGAGTTTCAACTATCATCCCTTAACTTCTGTATAATATTTTCTCATTTTTAAATAAATTAAAATGAAAAATTAAACAATAATATTCTATCCTGCAGAGATATTGAAATGATGTCACAATTGTTTCAGATTACTAACTTATTTTAATTACTTTATAAGGCATATTTCTGAAACTGGAAACATAACAGCAAATTAAATAATGTCAATAGTACGTATCTCAAGAAAAAATATTAAACTATCAAAGAAAAAACTAGATAAAAATTTCCGGAACATTAAAAGGCTACAGAAGAACTGTCTCAAATGCAAGCAGGATTCTGCAGAGGAAGTGGAATGAAAATGACCATTGCTGATTTCAGATGACTCTAGGCTGAATGTCGAGAAAACAGGGAAAATATTTGAACTTTATTGGTTATGGAAAGCCACATGACTGAGTAGATCTTAAGGACCTTATGGAGAGCACTGCTAAGAGGGGAACACCGGAGCACTTAATTGTGTGCATGTTGGCCCAGGACACGGTCCACGCTGGGTCCTCAAACAGAACAAAGAGAGGCTATGTGGTTTAAAATCAGGAGAGGTACACAAATGGTTGCTTCTTTCATCACACTTATCCATTCTGTATGCTGAATGATGATCCAAGAAAATTGGATTATCAGGTGAAAAATGCTACAATAAGATGGGAGGAAGGCTCATTATCAACTTGTGATATTCACCCGGACGAGCCTATGATATCCAGCCCATATCACAAGTCTGTAGAAAGCAGGAAAAGACAAATGACTGGCTGATGAAGATCAAGGATTATAGCTTTCAACAACAACAACAACAACAACAACAACAACAACAACAACAACACAATATCACATCTGGACCAGTAAACAACCATAGAATAAATGAAGACAGATGTGAAGTTGTCCAGGATTTCACTTTACTTATTATATCCACAGTCAATACTTAAGGGTACTGCTTAAAAAAGAAGACATCCATTTCCACTGTCATTAAATTCCAATTCAGAGTGAGCCAAGAAAGAGAGTAAAACTGCCCTTTCAGGCTGCTGAGGTTGGAAGTTTCAAGGTTTTCTCGAGAAGGAGCAGGTGCTTTTGAACCGCTGCCCTTGTGAATAGCAACATAGCACATAGTCCCCCATGTACCTGGGCCCCTCTGCTGACAGATTCAGCAGTGAAGACATCAAGCAGCATAACTATTTGAGTAAATCTGCTGGAAAACATTTTCTAATCAAAAGTAAAGATTTGGCTTTGAAAACTACTGCATGTGCTCATGCACTAAACCACGGTACTTTCAAAAAGCTGGCCAAGAAACAAAGAACAGAACAAAATGGATACAACTGAATTATGGTGTTGGTGAAGAACCTGGCATAGATGTCATGACATATATTATACCATGGACTACCAAAAACATGAATGCCTACAGTACAGCCAAGATATTTCTTAGAAGAGAGAGGGAGATACTTCATCTCATACACGTTTCTCATATTATCAATAAGGACTATTCCACAGAGAAGGAAACCATGTCTGGTAAAGGGGGGTGGGCGGTGATAAGAACCTCCTGTACTGAGATAAGTCGATGCAGTGACTGACTGCATCAGTGGGCTCAGATACAGGAAAGAAGCAATTGTGACAATGGTGCCATAATGGAAAATGTTTATGCTGCACTGCATAGTGTTAACCCGATGGCAGCCAACATCCAAAACACTAAAGGAAAAACAATGAGTCAGGATACATACACTCAGTGTTCCTGTCACTGGAAAATGCTTCACGGCTTAGTGGTCTGCTCCTCCGTTATAAAGGGAGGCCAGGTTAACTTTAATGTTTTTTCCCCCTCTCCTGTAACAACAGAAAGAGTCTGAGGTTCTCCCTTTTCACTCAAGCTGTATCTGTTGTTACAAACCGAATGACTCAAATTCTATCTCTTGCTGGCTATCACATAAAATTTGACAAGTTCGGATCTACCATATGTCCACTTTTATATAGTTTTATTTTTATCAGCATATCTTTAAGCTGTTTTGATTACATATATAGATAATACTGAAGTTTGCAAACAGTTATATTAAAATAAAAGGAAAAGTCACTATGCAAAAGTATTGACATGTGTCTATGGTATCATTTTTCTATGTTGAGTTATGTAAGGTGAAATTATTGTAACATTAATACCAAAATAATCCTCAGTGCCATTGAGTTGATTTGAGTCAGGAACTCTAATCAGAGTATCTGAAACTAAATCTACAAGTAATACAGCAATAGTCTTATTTTTTGGTTTCTAAGACTATCATCACTAGAAATATTTTTTATTATAGGTTTTCCTGAATTATTTTTATAAATAGATAAATAAATATTTTATAATAGACACATTAATTGGGAGACTTTTTCAGCATAAAACAATGGTATCATATATTAAGTTGTCATTAGTATACCCATTGTCATTGAGTAAATTCATTCCAATTTATCGCCATGGGAGCAGGCAGTCTCATCTTTCTCTCACAGCACTGGGGATGAAGACTTTGCAGTGAATGATCCAAAGCTTAATGGATAAAAATGCATGGCTATTTGAGGCGGATCAATAGATTGTAAAGTCCAAGGACTAGAGAACATATGCATTTTACCATCCTGGATCTTGTACACTCCTTAGAAAATATCCAATCATTTTTTTTATCTACAGCTGAAATATTTAGGGGTACAGAATTGTTTGGAAATAAATCCTGAGGAAAATAAAACTGATTTACCGCTTCAGCAGAGTTGTAAAATGAGTAAATAATTATATACAATAGCATTCTATATTCCTGTTCTTTTTTGTTTTCTTCTCCATCCTCATGCCCCCATTTTAAGATTGAATGTGGAGAGTTTGATAGGGATGCTCTTGCTGCCTTTTTCCCATTCAGCACGTGCAAAAAAAAATCAAGTTCAGAGTATATAAACCCAGTAATATTTTAAGGCTTTTAAATATTAAAATTCCTATATTTGATTATAGAGAATTCTTCTAAGTATATCTTTAAAATTATGTATGTGCGCATATACACATTGCTCATCTGTGACATAAAGCGATATCTAAAATTATATGTGCTTAATAAAACATCCACATTTCAAATTTTGTTTTAAAGGAAGCAACTTTAATCTTCAAAAAATAGTGTACTCCCTCAGCAAAATCATTTTTTATAATTTCCTTTAATCTTTAGAGTATTCCATCTCCTTTCCTGTTGATTAAGAAAGAAGTTTGCCTGGAAGTTCAGACTCCAAAGCTTTTTTCCCACAGCTCTGCTGAGAAGTCATTAAAATTTGCCCACTGTGCTTCTGCAAACTGAATCTGATTTTGTGACCTTTATGTCCTACTTTAAACTTTTCAATCTGTCTGAAATCACTAGCTTAGTTGTTGATTTTTTTTTTGCCTTTTGCCTTACCCAAATCCTCTCTTTAACCACAGCTGCTTTGACCCTCACCCACGTACAGTATGATTAATACCAAAGTGGAACTGTATTAAACATTTTCTTTGACCAGCTCATTATCTTTCCTCTTTGTTAGATTTCTTTCAACCCTTTATGATATGTATGAATTCTTTGGAAACTAACAAGAGGCTTATGGTGATCCTATGCCCCCACTAAATAGGCTTTTCTCTATGCAATTTCAAATATGATAGCAAGATGAGAATATATCACCCTTTCTACTTTGAGAACACAGAATAATCTGTTTATTTTTTTAAAAATCAAATAATCAGAAAGAGACTAATCTAAGGTCATGTCACCATTTCTTTCCATGGGAACAGAATTGTGGGCCTCTGGAAAAGCTGTTTATAGCTTTTTTTTCCTAACAGACTGATCTTAGTTAATAAAAATATTAATATGATTGAATATAAGGAAACTTACACAAAAACCACAGTACATTCATTCTATGCATTTCAATTATTTTACTGAAAAAGCCTACCATTCCACATAGTATATAAGCATAGTTTCTATTAATAAATATAACTATATATATACTTTTACTTTGTTAAATACATGGCAAGGATTACAGACATAAATACTTTTAGAGATTTTAAAAAATGACTCAAGTAGTACAAATTCTCTTGCTTAATATAACTGACCTTTGCTTATTTACAAAAATTACATTAATATTACTACTACATAAACAAAAAGGGAACACAGAGACTTGAAAGTCTGTTTAAATCAGCTTTGTTGAATGTTGTATATTATCACCAGTGACAACAACAGTCATATATATATATTATATATATATACTATTTTTCTCACTGATCCAAATCCTAAAGTTTAATTATGAATATAGTGCCTTATGTTTCCATTTCACAAAGAATGCTTGTAGACTTTCCATAGAATGGAACAGTAGGGATAATTAGGGGGAAATTTGCCATCACTTTTGGAATTTATTTAAAATAATTTTCTGTTGGCACACTGAGGAGGTAAAATATACTACTATTCCTTTAAATACATTGCTTTATTTTGGCAATTAGAAATATGGGTTTATATAGTGCTATTCAATGAACACTAGATTTTTGGCATGCAGCTTTTCAATTTTACTATTCTTTACAAGACAAAAGAGCATGGAGGAGTTGGCTGCAGTAGAATGCATGGAAGAAAAGGTTAGGCTTGATTTTTGTGTCACAGAGTGCAGTATAGGGATTATTCAGTGTGGCTCCTGTGGCATGTAACTCCCAGAAAATGATTTTTAATTTTTCTCTCTTTTTTCCCCCAAAGAGATCTGGGTTGGAGAAGATGCTGATAGATTAAAGGAATCCCTTGTGAGTGGTTGCTAACATGGCTCATTGATTGTTATCCTGCTAGGTCTACAATGAATCATCTCAGAAGCAGAGATCTTACTAGCGAGAGTAGAGCAAGGACGCTGGGATCCCTGCGCCTTGAACCTCCTTGATTTGTGGACTGAGACTGTGGCAGGACAGCACTCCCTGGCCGACGGAGCCAGTGAAGCTAGAGCCTTTGGCCGAAGGCTTGCCATTAAAGGAGGCTCTAGACATTAGCTGAAGGAGCTCAGTTTGCTAATCCATAGAAGGAAAGCCAAGGGGTCGTGAGGCACACAGGCCAAGACCCAGAGGGAAGCCTGCTTGTGGGCATGTTTGAGAAGAGGCTGTCCTTACAAGAACTCTTTCATGTGAATTTCTGATTCTAAATTGTAACCTGCTAATTCCCTAAAGAGCCCCCAATGACTGTTCATATGTTCTATGCATTCTGGGATAGCAGGGAACTAGCGTATTCTATGGAAGCTTCAATTTGTATTAGGATTTGTAAAACAGTTGAAGATGGAGGCATGTATAACCTCGGTTGCATAGGAATAGACTTTGGGCAAGTGATAATGACAGTGGAAATTTGGGTCCTCCTTGGGAAGCAAAAGGGAAAAGGCT